>JZLH01S0308204.1:1630-19402 GCA_001188425.1 Eucidaris tribuloides
CCCCCTCCCCCAAATCTTGGCTGACGAATGCACAGCAACTGCGGCACATGTATAGTTTGCAATGTATTAAATCTAAATCTTACTGCATTATTCTTTTGAAATTTCTTGATAATTAAAATTTAACCCGTTAGAGACTAAGTATAAGTTAACTCCTGTAGAGGTGTACAGTAAATCCATGTTGTAGTGAAACCAAATCATCTCCAACAGGTTAAGATATTTGCAAATTTCTGCCAACGATCAATATTTCATAAATCACTAAAATATGATTGAGAATTATAATTTTTCTTATATATTCTGTAGAGCATGGTTAACTAAGGTACAACATAAAATTACAATATCAAACTTATTTACCAAGCCGGTTTTTGTTGGGATATTCTTTTTATTTTTTCTTCCCAGTGAAATCAATGAGGGATATTGTGCACAATTATTAGTCCCAAATCAATCAACTGCAGCTATATCACGGGAAGTCACTGAAGGTTTTATGAACTGCATAAAATACACACACATAACTTTCTATGGGATTATCTGATTATTGCAATTTGGGCTACAGAAGATGCAGAAAACTTCACGGGCAAAAAGTAATGAAACAGCGTGGTCCTGAGATCTTGACATTTTGTGAATTACGTGAGAAATTTCATGAATGAGTGTCATGAAATGGGACATAACTTCTTGCCGTAATACATGTAGATACTATAGGTCTATCTTAAAAACATAATACGAGACAAACTCAATTTTTTTCCATTTACCAAAACTCAACACTGCCTTTAAAAGAACCAGTACATCAACATTGTAACAGGCCTTCAACTCTGCTTGGTTGAAAAAGTACAGGAATATTAGGAGCAAAATTCTTCAAAAAGTAGGAGAAAAATAGGATTCAATCCACCAAAGTCGGAGGAAAGTAGCATATTTTTAAGTATTGTTTGGAGCAGTATAACACCGAAGAAAATGGAAATATGCCGAAAAAAATTCTAGGATTGGCGAAAAAACAGAAATGCACAGAAACTAATTTTCCTTCACTAACAGGCGATGATGGCAGTTACAGTATTCTCAGCAACAACCTGTAAAGACTACTCAACTCCAAACAAATATTAAACCGATCACAAATGGTTGGGTTTTTTTTTACAAAAAGTAGGAAAATAAGGATTTCTAGGGGAAAATTAGGATCTTCACAAAAGATTAGGAAAAAGTAGGAAAAGGAGGACCAGTTGAAGGCCTGTTGTCATAGTTACCCTGCGGCCTCTTTCTCCCATTTCTCCTGGAGGTCCAATGGGACCTAACGTGCCTTTTTCACCCTTTGGACCAAGATCACCACGAAGACCTCTCTGCCCCAGAATTCCCTGGGTTGAGAAAGAAATAACAAGCATAAACTGCATTTACTCTCTGAATTCTTTAACTCTGTACTTACTACAGTCACCCACTGTCACCACTGCTAGCTCGCTACCGTCAACTCTCGTCGAATGTCAACATGAACAAGGAAAAGTGCCAATCAATTGTAATGTACGAGAACAATGTATTTCCTGTGCTTTCATCTATTCACACCTTTCCTCCAGTACTAACAAATATATCCTGTCAAGTACAGGGTCACTCATGCATGAGTGCACCTGTTTACAATGTATTGTTTATTGGGGGATCTGAAAATAATCCAGCAACCTAGGTATTCATAATGCACAGGGCAAAGAGTTATTGAGGAATCCATATTCAATGAGTAACAAACTGCTTGCATTGCAGTAAGGAAAATTTTATTGGTTTGTGTTTCAACTCAAGCACACTTAACTCTTAACGTGCCGAAAACGCAGATCTGCACCAAATAATACACATAAAGTCCATAGAGGTTCATATCCTCTGGCACGTTAACAGTTAAACAATCAAAAGAAAGAAAAAAAGCAAAAGGTGAAAAGGAAAGAGGACAGGGTGAAGAAGATGGGATAGAAGGCAGGGAAGATGAAGGACAGAAGGAAGAAAAAGCAGATAAAAGGAAGAGATAATGGCAAGAAAAGTAGTGAAGGAAGATGGAGGAGGATGGGAAGAAGAGGAAGACGAAACGGAGGGAGAGAATGTGAACAAAACGAGGAGACAGCTCAAACTCCGTGCATAGACTGTACACAAACAATTGTGCATGTTACAATTCACTTGGAGAGTTGCATCCATAACTCTTCACAAAATTGATGTATGCACCTAATTTCCTTCTATCTCTGTTTAATTGTTGTAAGATATATTTTTATACTTTTCTCTGCAGATTCTGTGATTCCAATGTATTTTTCCAACCTTACACCAGAAATAAGCGTAGTATACAAATATACCAAGCTGTGAGAAAGTAGAGTGGAACTTTTTCGTGAACTCCATAAGTGGTGTTGTGCATGGATTAAGGCCGTCTGCTTCTGAAACAGAGGGGTTTTTTTCCTACATCTTGCCGTTTTCTACTAACATTCACCATGTAAGCAACTGACAAATTTGCTGTACAATACGTACACAGCCCGCACAAATGCGCAGCCAAATGCGAAGCAAGTAAAATTTCTGTAAATTTTCCACATTTGAATTTTATAATTCATCAATCGGCGTTAATAATTTGAGGGTTAACATGAAAACTTCATTGTAACGCCAATGAAATGCAAAAATAACATTAAAATAAAAAATTAGACACTCAAATTGTCATTTTGAGTTTCGTCGATATCGACACCCCATTTTCTTTCCAGGTAATGAGCATGCGCATTAGTGCCAAGGTGCCAAATAGTAAATAGAGCATGCGCAGTCCTGCCCAGACAAAAATAGTGAAAAATATTATACGGAGCTTTGGTGAGGATTTTTAATTTCTAGTGAAATTATTTCTTAACTTATGAGCAGCAATCAACCAATTATGTGTTAGAAAATGCTGATGAACATTCATAGAGGGATATAATATCAAATATATCTCATCACAAGTTTCTGTTCACACTTAAAATGATGCAGGAAGTGTTTCGATCTTTGGGAAATTTCCTACTAAGTTGTGAGAAGTTTCATGGGAAGTTCGCATTCACATTACCAAACTCTGCGAACTTAATTTTAGGAAAATGAAACTTTGTGAAGATTATAGCAAGTGTGAAAGCACCTGTGAATGCTGGAAGAGAAGAAGAAACAAAGAATAGGAAGCACAGAGGTAAAAACCAAATGCTAAATGTTGAAAAATTTTTTAAAAAATCAACAAACAAAGTTGAAGAAAATAATTATTCACTTCTATCCATCTGTTATCCACATCTTTGAACTTTGACTTGCGGATTCGAACTCGACTGTATTTTAGTGTCATCTAAAGGGATTAGCCAGTGAGAGGCCAATGGCTTATTGCTAATCCCTCTTCTGTTTCCATTTTGTGCGTGTTTGTCATCCCTGTTTGTTATTGTATAATAATGACTGTGATTTTATACTTTGTTGTTTTTTTTGGTTTTTTATTGGAAATTTTGTGGACATAAAACTTGAACTTGAACTTGCACGTACACAACAAATTTTTAAAAAATCTGTCACATATTTTGTAAGTTATCGCGCAGAAACAGATTCGGGGGCGGACAGGCGGACGGTCGGGCAGAAGTACAGACTGAAGGACTGATGGACATGAGCAATGCTTAATGCCCTCTCAAGACTTCATCTGCCGGGGCATAAAAAAGGTGATAGAACATATATTGGAAAGAGTGACTGACATTTGCTCCAGCAACAATTGATCCAATTATTTCATGCACTTACCCTGACCTCAACCCTAACCCTGACCCAAACACTAAACCTAACCCTATTTTGAACTGAAAACCCAATGGCAATCCTAACCCAAACTCTGTCTTCTGAGATATTGTCACCAGAGCAACTGTCGGATCACCTTTGGAAAGCAAAAAGCTTGGTGGATTAAGGTGCATCCTGGGTACTTACCCTTCCTCCATTTCTGCCACCCAGGCCAAACGTTCCGTTCGTCCCAAATGTTCCCTTTTCTCCCTTGACTCCAACTGGACCTCTAAGACCCCTCCTTCCTTGTAATCCCTAAAATACAAAAAGTATAATACACAGTGTATATTAACTCTTTGCTGGTTCTAGGTCCATGACTTCACAGATGGTGGCTGGTTACGAGTGGAGTTCTGCACAGATAATATTCAATGTACATCAATTACACACATAAATTTATACACATGTATTAGCTCCATTATTGTCTGCGTTGTCCATAAACTTAGGGCCTTATCAAGCGATCTCCTAAAGTGAACCGTACCAACACCATACTGCTCCAAAAGGGTGGCACAGAGGACCAACTCTCAATGTGGTCTAGAGTGTGCCAAGGCGAATCATACCGTACCGCGATAAACACCTACATGTAAACACAGTCCGTGATACTTTAACATGCGATTCCCTCAAATTCGAGAGTATACCATACTAAATTGGTATCTCAGTGGCACGCTTCACACTTTTTTGTCTGAACGCTTACAAGTGAACCACTCTGGCACGGTACGGTACAATATGGTTCACTTCCAAAAGCGCTTGAATAGGCCCACAGCTTTTGTTACAGGTGTCCTCACAGTTATTGTAATAAACTATTCAGCTACACAACTTGATACCTAATAGGATAATCAACATATTAGCATATCATTAAAAGCATTGTGCGTATGCATGACTTATCTGTGTACACACTAATTAACTAGCATATTGAGAATGTTAACATCTACCATAGATATGGGGAGACAGATTTTCTGACTGAATAAGTGTAAATGATTGACAGTGAGAAATTCATAACATTAAAAATGTATCAAAATCCACTCTTTTTGCATTTGTATGGACATAGTCCAAAACTAATGTTAGCAGATTATGCCATATTATGATGTTCTTCACAGGGATATGAAGGTGGATCTTTTAGGTATTGATTTCTTATGTTGGTCCCTTCTTCCTATAAAGACATAGGCTAACATTGTGGAACTACAATTTAAACAAACTGTCCCAACTTTGATATCTGAGCTACATAATAGGGCTTAAACGGACAAATAAACATCCTAGCATACAAAATTTTGGAATGTTATGCTGCCACAAGCATGGTATGCATAGTTAAGCACTTAACCCAAATTTACTGTTTGGCCGGAGCACAAACTAGTCAGACCTATAACACAGAAGTCTATGGGAGGAAATAGACAAGGTCAGGAGAAGGTCACACAAGGTCACTCTTTCAAGCACTAAATTATCACTTTGAAGTACAATTTTTTCAGGGCTTCATATTTAGACCTTACCAAAAGACACTTGGAGCATGGAGAATTACGTAGCTCAGATATTTAAACTGCGGTCATTGTTATATTGTGTCTTTAAGTATATCAGGAATTGAATTCCATATCTTCTAATCAAAGTCTTAGCTTTCCTTCCCTGTAATTCCCTGAGCTATGTGAACAGTTGCCAACTGAACTTGAGAACCAAAGACTTACTTGCAATCCCATTGCACCAGGTGGGCCTGCTTCTCCTTCCTCACCCATCAATCCCTGTAAAAACAACAACCAAAAAAGACATTACACCCCTTTCAGATCAAGGGTAATTAACTCTCAATGTGCTGAAGTCACAAATATGCACCACACAATACACACAATGTCCATTGAGCTGTCATTTCAGAAGTACGTTTAGAGTGACACGACGGGGGAAGTAAAAATTGCCTGAAGAACTAAATGAGTTGAAACATACACCAATATATACACTGGGTAGGGTATAAATTCAGGCTGGAAGGATTTATTTTGAATTGGTTAACTTGAGGAGAAACAAGCAATAATAGTAATAGTAGTAATAATGCTAATAATAATGTCGAAGAAGAAGAAGAAGAAGACAATGAAGAACAACAACAATAACTCCTCTTTTAGACATTAAAAGCTTCATGGTAGTTCAAATATATTTTCCTCCCAGGAATGCATAATTATGATTCCCAATTTTTTACATTTCCAAATTTTACCATTCAAACACTTACTACCATATTTTAATTTGATTTCTGTATGAAATACGGAAAATCTGTACTACGTGGCAGCATGACTTTGTCTCAAATACCGAGAATTGTCATCAGGTTCAAAGTTAAAGGAGTGTATGAACAGCTCATCCTGAACTGTTACACAAGTTTAGGGTCTTTAGATTTACACATACCGGTAAGCCTCTAGGGCCTGGGTTCCCTACTGCTCCTGCTACTCCTGGAAGTCCCTGGGAAAAAGGATAATTTAAATACATTATTGAAATAGAATATCATGACAAATCTCAATCTGCCACCCATTTACTATCATTCACTTATAAGTAGGCATGACACAGGTGCAATTATATGTACACTGTATAGTATGTTTTCCACTTCTCTTGTACAAAAACACTCCTTTTCAACAATACAATATACATGTAGGAAGAAAGAAATGAGTACATACATACAATAACCCATTGCTTATGGGAATTGGATGCACCCTGTACAAAGTGACGGAGAATAACTTACTCTCATAGTCAACGGGTTAACTAAACAAACAAACTACCTAACTACCTAACTAACTATAACTCACTGGAAAGAATTAAAAACAAAACAAAAAAAACACAAATTGTGTGTAATCTTGAGGGATGAAGTAAAAAATCCCAACAAGAAAAAAATTTATAGCTGGAAAAGCTATAATTAGCATATGTTTACACTATCTAGGGTTAGCAACACTAAAGGGAATCCAGTTGTGGTCATCATAGCCTGATTCTCTGTGTTTTTTGGTCAAAGCAGGTCACAAAATAAAATTGTCTCAGAGTCACAAAAACAAATGCACATAAACACACATTCATCAAATTTTCTTCTAAAACTACTGAATGTAATCATATATACCAGTTTCATGAATAAGGGCTGTCCTCTGAGATAAAATATTGATTTATATTATTGAACAGTTTAATGTCTGTAACTGTTTGTGCAGCAAAATTGAGACGATAATGCGAACAAATTTTGATGGATTGGTCACTGTCAGTCTTCACCACTTACAGACTTTCTCTCCTCTAGGAGTTTAATGTCTGTAACTGTTTGTGCAGAAAAATTGTGACGACATTGCAAAACATATTTTTATGGATTGATCATTGACAGTCTTCACCAGGGCTGTCAACCCTCCCACTTTGAGAAAACCTCTCTCCCCACTTGTCAGAAGTTGTTTGGCTAGTAATTTGGTTGGTAAAAAAAAAGTTGGCAGGCAAAAGTGAATCTCCCTCCAAGTCATTCCCAGAAATTGACAGCCCTGGTCTTCACTACTTACTTTCTCTCCTTTAGGACCATCCTCGCCTTTGAGACCCATTTCACCCTGAGGTCCTGGGAAGCCAAGAGGTCCAGGTTCTCCCTTTAGTCCAGGCTCACCGGCTAGGCCAGGTTCCCCAGGCTCACCTTGCTCTCCTTGTGGACCCTTCGTAAAGCGTGAAAACACAAACAAAACTAGACATATCACTGATGATTAATACACCTGCCCCATCCCATCCCTGATTTATTGCAATAATCTGCTGTTACCATGGCAACAAAGATTCCAACACATTCAAAAAAATGTGTCTTGCACATCTCCACCCCAATACCAATGTATGTGCCAAATCTCATGAGAATTGGTCAAAAACTAAGGAAGTCGTTTAATCCACAAGATTTTTACCTGATTTTTGGCAATAATATACTGTTACCATGGCAACAGAGTTTCCGACACATTCAAAAAAATGTGTCTTGCACATCTTCACCCAAAGACCAATGTTTGCGCCAAATTTCATGACCATTGGTCAAAAACTAAGTAGTTCGATTCGCAAGATTTGCAACGGACCGACTGCCCACCCAACCGTACGCTGATTCCTATATACCCCCTTCAAACTTCGTTTGGCGGGGGTATGAAAACAGATCAAACAACATAAGCCCCTGTCAAACGCTATCTATGATTTTTTTTTTTGGGGGGGGGTGTTCAATTTTCATGGGGCTACGGTAGGAGTAATTGATGTACGATTGGAAGGGATGGACTTGAAAGTTGTCCACTTGTTCTCACATATTGTACGAATGACGAGAGAAACTAAGTCAAGGGTGTCAGAGAAAAATATCTCTGTGACACTTGGATGAACTCCCAATAATTGTCATGAAACATCATGAGACGTTATGTACTCTGTTGCTGTACGACAATCACACGATTATGACTAGGACTGAAATGAATTTAACACACGATTGTAGCACTTTCACAGGATATTCATGTGTCCATAATATTACAAATGAAACCAGAGTTGTATCAGTAAGGTTATTTTGCTACCTGGAGACTGGACTTCAGCCTGTTATAATATTTGTATTCACTGTTGATGTTCAGGGTAGTCTTCACTGACAAATGAAGAGTTACAATTCTGTGAGCATATATTTGCCAGACTGCCTTATGTATTATTGTTCACAGGGGGGAAAAGCACTTGAAAAGATGTATTCCTTTCTCTCTGAACTCACAAGACTCACCATCAAACCTCGCCACCCAGACTATTAAACTTGCATTTGTCGCATACCAAATCACTGGATAGAGGTCAGACTTTCTCTCCCATTAAGTTCTGATGACCTTCCATAATATCAACTGTACTTGAGAGCTGAGTGAGATGAACTTATGAACTTTGAACAGACACTTCTAAATAACCTTAATGACAGATTCATAACTGGTTTTACTTTTGAAGGTCAGTGGCCAGTCGGATAACCAGATAACCGGATAACCATATTGATACACCTTTAAATGAAATACTGATGTGGGTTGCAAAATAATATCGGTCTTTCATACTCACAAGAGGACCCGGTTCTCCTCTTGGTCCATCGGGGCCTACATCTCCTTTGCGACCCTGGACAATAACAATATCAATGATAAAAAAAAATAACAAATTAGACAACAAAGACACAGTCATTTTACCTTTATTTTGCAATCATGAAGAACAATGGTATTTAAAGGCAGTGGATCTCTTTTGCATGCCTAAAATTCAACATTGTGCAAAAATGCTGGTATATAGAAGAATATCTCATTTAAGTACCTTTAGAAAAGTGTAGGAGCTAGAAATGCAGTTTTAGAGGAATTATAGTAAATGTTTGACTTGGATTTGTTTTTTTTGGCATACAGTTCCACAAATTTTACAAGTGGTACTAGTCTTTTTTTAGACAGTACATGCAGGTCTCTTTTGCTTTCCTTTCACTTTGTCTGATGCATTCCAACACAACATCTGGTACATGTATTACTGGTATTACGTAAGTACTGTAATCAGCCTGATATACCTATACTGTAGGTCCATGAAATATAGTGAGATTTGGAACAGTGTGCCTACAACATACACTACACAACTATTGGTTTCTTGTGCATTTTTTTAAATCTAGGTGATTTCTGATCTTCAGACTTCACAGGCAAGTACTTTTTAAATACACTAAGGGCATGAATAATGTTTTGCTGTATTATGGGAGGGTTGCAAATGAGATCCCCTAACTTTAATTAACTTACATGTATGTTTGTAAAAACAGAACAGGTAATAATATTTTGTAGTAAATACATGAATAATACTTAAACATATGTGTAAATAAACAAATGAATACATAAACAGAAGTAGATAGATAAATAAATAAATGAATAAATAAATAAATTTTAAATAATGAAGACAATAGGATGGAAGAAAATAAGGAAAATCTGGCAATGTAAAATGAGGAAAGATAACATGAACCTTATTTTCACCAAAATTTGAGATACCACATGATTTTATCACCCAAGTGACAATATTACAAGTACACGGAGACTGATTTGCATAATATTGTACATATCCGTCAACTAATTGCACTGCATTAACCCATTGGAGAAAGTAATAAGAGTTAATCTGCTGTCCTGGGGTCTTCGGCAAATGCATGTCATAGTGAAATCACATCGTCACCAATAGGGATTCACTTAACTCCAATTCTTCCATGGGCTCAATACTCCTCAAGTCTCAATTTACTGGGAATAGCCAGGAACTCTAGGAAAAGCATCGTCAGGCAAGGAGGAGTTTGGTCGGGGGGGGGGGGGAGGGTGGGAGGGGGGACGGGACACAGACTCCTGAAGTAACCCTCACAGGTGGCACCTTCGCTGGTCCCCTCTGCGGGGCAGCTCCTCCCTTGGCCCTCCACTTCCCTGTACCAATGAAATCCAACGCGTTAACGACATTACACATCAACAAAAACCCGGAATGACCATGTTAGATATTGTTCCATTTCTGAGAATGAGGACTTCCTATGTACCTCCATAGTTGGGGGGGGGGGGGGGCTTCCAAACATATTACAACAAGATTGAGAATCTCATTTCCCATATCTTTTGTTCAGTGAACAACCCTGGGGGTATTGCATCCATTTTTCACACTCTGGTGTATGTTATGTCTCCATCATGCGTACTTAGTTCTATACAAATATGAATAATGAGGGGGCGGGGGCATCTTTTTCCCCCGCAATTTTTCATCCTTAGATCTGATATCTCCGGACAATACCCTGCACTTTGATGTTTTCCAAAAGCATCCTACAAACCTGATCTGTTTTCTCTATAATTTTTCTTTTTATGTTACATATATACGTAAGTTTCATGTAAGCACTATGGTACATGTTGTGTTTAGCAGCCATATGACACTGTGGTAGTATACATTGGTTGAAGACTCTCCTCCAAAATACTTCCCCCCCCCCTTCCTAATTACACCACCTGAAACAGAGTGGGGAAGTTCAGCTTACATTTAATCCTTAATGTGCCCCCCCCCCCCATAGAGGAAGCCCATTGCCACTGACCCTTGTGCTGAGTTTACAATATGCATGAATAATCACTACAGTGTAGGCCTTCAAGTCTGCTCGGTTGAAAGTGTAGGAGAAAATTATGAGCAAAATTCTCTGAAAAATAGGAGAAAAGTAGGATTTAATCCACCAGAGTAGGAGGAAATTAGGATATTTATAAGTAGTGTTTGGAGTAGTAACCCCAAAGAAAATGGAAACAGGAGCAAATAGGAGTCAAAAGCAATCTAAGATCAGCAAAAAAAGTGGAAATTCAGCAACAACCTGTAGACTACTCGGCTCCAAACAAATATTAAACCTGTCACATACAGGTTTTTTGGACAAAAAGTAGGAAAAGTAGGAAAAAGTAGGATCAGTTGAAGGCCTGTTGATGTACAAAAAAATGCTCATGGCATGGCACTGTAGACACGGAAATGTGAATGGAGTACACAAACTCATTGTTTGCCTATGCAAAGGCCGCTAATATAACACAAAATGAATACAGTTAATGGCCTTCGCATAGGCACACAATATTATCAACATTGTGTGACCTTGCCACTACACCACAACCCATTATTCCTCTCATATGGAACTCCATTCCCAAAGATATCTAAACATGCAAGAATCTGTCTCCTTTTCTCAGAAACCTGAAACAGTATCTTCTGTCTAAGTACTAAATTTATTTGAAGTATTTTGAATTTTGAATTTTCAGCTTTCCCAGTTTCAATACCCATACTAGATACACTAATGTCTCATTTGTTTGTACGTATGTTTGTATGTAATGTATGTAGGTTTATATGTATTATGTCTATTTATTGATATTATGCTGTTATTGTACTTGTATTTTTGTCATTATCTTTGTAAGGGAACTAGGTCTGACAAGGCCTAACAGGGTTTATCTTTAGTTTCTCATTTTCATTTTTCGTGCTTTTAAATATCAAATTGTACAATATGTTATATTATTGTTTTTAATGAATAATGGAATAAATAAATGAACTGAACTGAACTGCATTATACATGTAACCACATCAAGGGCTCACCGGTACTCCCGTTGATCCATTCCTTCCATCCAATCCAGGCATCCCAGGGTATCCCGGGAGACCCAAGGCACCCTCACGGCCTGGATTTCCTATCACTCCTGCTGGACCACGTTCTCCTGGTTCACCTATTAACCCTGGTTCACCTTTTAAACCCTGAAATTAATAAACCAGGGAACATTGATACAAACATCATCTTCATTATCATGATCATGATCATGATCATCATCACAAGCATCATCAAAATCAGCAGCAGCAGCATCACAGATGTGAGACCCTCATGAATATTAGGCCCCCCTATTTTTTTATTGATTGGCAATTACTCAGAAGCAAAGTCCCTCTATTATACTAATTTCGATGTCCACTAATCTCTCCTCTTATCCTAAATTGTTCATTGTTCTTTTTATGTGTGCATGTGATCCTTACAGTCTTGTTGGACGAAATGATTGTTTTATGTGAGGGTCAGACCAAGTCTACAATTCTGTGTTCTTTTTATTCATTAATACAGAGCATGAGTGTAATCATCACTACCTCTCTTGTTGGGACGGGATTAACACAATCATCATTATCATCATCATCAAAATCATCAGCAGCATCATAATCAACAATATCATCATCACCACCATCATCAACATTAACCTCATCATCATAATCACCATCATAATCAACATTAGTATCAGCATCATCAATATCATCAACATCATCATCATCATCATTACATCATAATCCTCACTAACATAAGGTCATCACCACCCTCATGAAAGAGCATATTTGATTATATGATGATTACACTCATACACTTCTGATTAAAGGTTAGTGACATGATTGGGAACACTTGAAAATGCCTCAAGAACCAAATGAGTTGAAATATATACCAACTATACACCAGCAGGAGTAGATCTCCCACCTGGGAGGATTTGTCTGTCATTTGTTTACTTAAGAAGAATCAAGCATAAACATAGGATCATTTTAATTTTATCCGGGTACGATAAAAATAAGCCCCATAGACGGCCACGCAGCAGGTTTCCCTGGTACGAGTGACATTTACATTGTTTATTTTAGATTGAGTCAACGTTTAACTTCAATATTTTCGCAGGTGAATCCTTGCATAGTTTACTTGATTCTAGAGTAGTTTCAGCCCAAGTTGAGGACTACCCCCAATCATGTCATTTACCTTTAAGATAATTATGATTATGACTGCGAGTATATGATGATTCTATATAAATAAATCTCAAATAATATTTAAACTGAGGTTGAGTATGCACTACATGTTATCATTTATCAAGTACTTCCATAATCCATCACATTCCAATTAACCCGCTGGCTATGGAAACCCAATGTGCCTTGTGATAACTCCATGGAATTTCCAGAATCTTGGAGGCAACAGGTTAATAATGAAATAACACACTCTTTTTTCATACAACTGTGCAAATGTAAGACAATCAGAGCCTCCATTTTGAATTAAATGTAAGTCATTACCTTTGGACCATATCCTGGTGATCCTTCTTCTCCAGCTATGCCTCTAAATCCCTGTGAACAAAGGGAAAAAAAACATTATTCTTGAACAGCTGCACCACATGCCTGGTAAATGTTATTCTTGATACACATAACCACTAACACTTAGCAACTGCTGAAGTTGCAAATGTAAGTTAGAATGAAAGGATCCTGTTAAACACTGTGGGTATGCCTACACCTTGAGGGCTCTCACATAAAATATATAAACAGTATTCCTAACTAAGTTATACAATGCAGTTAGAAAATGACATTTGAAAACAAAGTTCATTGACCTCTAACTTTGAACTTTGGCCCACATGGCTTCATGACATTATTTTGAATTTGTTTTCAGACCTATTTACCACATGAAATTGATATTGGACACTGCTTACTGACATTATTGATAAATAAGTATTAGTTGATAATTGAGACTTAACCTCTTCATTACTACTTCAAACACCAATCTAAGTTAAACTGAGTCCTTTCTGAATACAGACCACAATGTCTTAAATATCACGCATATGACAGGACAGGGAACAATAGAATACATACCACTGAATTTCTCTTTTTATGAAGGGAATTTCCCCATCTACAGTGCATCTCAAAAAAATTGTGCAAGTAAAAAGCATCCTCTTTGGTACATATAAAATACTCTTGTGACATGATGCTTATGTGAACGTCAAGAGCATAGTCTTAGCTTTCAAATACTGTTAGTTCTGATCAATTTGCTTGTTTTAATCTTGAGATATGTATATTTCAATACAAAAGTGTAAAATCACATTTGTGCCACTTTTACTATAATTCATATAAAAGTCGCACAATTGTGATTTCACCCTTTTGTTGTTTACAACATATCTCGAGATCAAAACAAGCAAATTGAACAGAACAAACGGCACTTGAAAGCTAAGACTATGCCCTTGAGGTTGATGTAAGCGTCATGTCACAACAGTATTTCTAATTGCCAAAGAGGGTGCTTTTTAATCGCACAATTTTTTGAGACACGTTGCATCACGTTTCAAAAAATTGTACAAAGTGAAAAGCACCTTCTTTGACAGTGGGGAAACTACGGCTGTGACATGTGCTTACATCAACGTCAAGGACAAAATCTTAGCTTTCAAATGATGTTTGTTCAGTTCAATTTGTTTGTTTTAATCTCGAGATATGTTTAGTTAACATCCAAAAGGTAAAACCACAATCATGCCACTTTCAAAGGAAGAGGGCCTGACACTATCATTGATAGTAAACGTAGCACATTTGTGATTCCACCCTTTTGTTGTTAACTAAACATATCTCAGGAGTAAAACAAGCAAACTGAAAAAACAAACGGCATTTGAAAGCCGAGACTTTGCGCTTGACGATGATGTAAACATTATGTCACAACAGTATTTCATGATCGCCAAAGAGGGCACTTTTCACTGGCACAATTTTTTTTTAGACACGCTGTATAGACACTCACCGGTAGCCCAGGAGGTCCACGCAGTCCTGTCAATCCGGGGAATCCCCCCTCTCCCTCAGCCCCATCAGGTCCTGGTTTACCATCTGCACCTTTGTTTCCCTGGCAATGCAAACAATCAATTGAGATTTGACTTAGACATTTTTCAATAGCATATTTTATTTTTGTCTGAATTTACAGACATAACCATGAGGAAACTTATTTTGCATACAACGTGTCCCCAAAAATGTACCTCTCATATAACACAGAATAATTACCAAAATCAAGTTTTATACTCAATTAAGTTTACATATATAGAAAGCCAACTTAATTGTGTAATTCCTGTTAAAATCAATTTCAAAGGTCTCACTTCATTGGTTTTGAATACACAGGCTATTATGTAACAGTAGTGCTTTCCAGCCCATTCCAAGTTTGATAAAAGAAAGGCATATCACAGACATATTATACCTTATTCCATGCTTCACTTAAATTATCTCAATGACTGTTTATTCAGTTTTTTAAACGAAAACCAATCAAAGTTCTACTTCTCTGGTCGTGTTTGCTTTCATAGAGTGTGTTCCACTTATGGTTTGTCCTTCCATGTTTACCTTGTAAACTTTTGTTCTCCTGCACGCCCTTCCACCTGATTTACATTCAGGTTGATGCATTGATGTAGCACTGCAAACTTGGAATGGACTGAAAAGCACTGCTGTTACATAATAGACTGTGTATTCAAAACCAATGAAGTGAGACCAGGGAAATTTTTACACAAGTTAGAAAATAAAATGGGTTTTCAAAATTTGAACACTAAATATAGAATGATACCTAATTTTGGATTTAATTTAGCAGTCTATGAGAGGGACATTTTTGGGGGGACACGCTGTATATAACAGTATGTTATGTCCACAACACTTGGCCAAACAACACGAAAAATCACAAGAATGTGTCATTAGAGTTGCAGTGATTTGAACCATCTTACACGGATGAAGTACGCATCATGGCTTAGAGGGTAAGGCTGTGGCTTCAATATTACGAGGTCCAAAGGTTTGAATCTTGTAACATTGCGTCCTTGGATAAGACACTTCATCTAAATTACCTCTGTCCACCCAGAGGTATTAAATGGGTACCTGGTAGGGTGAGAATGACTACCTCACATTTGTCAGGCTTGGTGCACCATCTTGGAGGCTTGCTCAGGTATAAATACTCCCCAGAGAGTGGAAATAGAGCACATCATTGTGCAGGTTAGAACTGTATCCAAGTGACCAAATGGTGGTGGTGATGATGATGATGATGATGATGATGATGATGATGATGATGATGATATATGTGTGATATGATAAATGATAATGATATAATGATATATGATAAATATGTGTTTCAGATGGATAGCAATTGGGCAAAGATTTCAGTTCTTTTAAAACTCTATTACTTAAGTGATAATATTGGTGAATAGTGGTCCTCTGGAAACAGGTTTCTACTGAAGAAGACTTCATTCAAAGATATACATGTGTTGTCTAGCTTAGAACTGCTGAAACATTATCTATGGATTTACTGTTGAAAATGAATTGACCCTGATGTAACATACATTTCCCACACTACATAGCCATGTATACTTGGGACTACTCCTAAAATAGATTATGAGCTGAAATATGGCAACTTGTGGATCACAATTTGCAGTTTTCATCACATGTGAAACCCCTGAATGAACATTTGCGGGTAAATTGGAAACTTGTCTATGACAAGCAAAAGATACTCTTGTTAATTTAAAGTATGCCTCACTATAGAAATGTGTTAATATGTATATATAGTTAATGTGTTAACAAATGTACACCTTCGCTATCCAGGTGGCTTATTGCAACCCACAAAAGAATTGCATACACATCTCAAGCAAATTAGTATATTACCCTTTTCACAAGTTTGATGAAAACTTGCAAAATGGCAGCAGAGGCATTTCATCAAATGAGATTATGAGAAGGAAGAACAAAGTTATGGTTAGTGTACCAGTTGCTGCATGCATTCTGTAAGTAAGCATACTAGCTTGTACACAAGGTTAAGGGTGAAATGGGGTATAACAATAGACCAAAATGTTCTTTGGGCATTATATTAGTGGTATAGCATCATTTTTTTTTTTTGGGGGGGGGGGGGAGAGGAGTTATCAGGATTCACGAGTACAGTGTTGACAATTCCTTAAAAAAGCCGACATTCGCAATATAGGACTCCAAGATCTTCAGAAGACTGGTAGTTCCAAAATGTGTTGACAGACCAGTGTGGATAGTCCTATGGCCTTAAAAAAAGTTATGTTGCCCCCAAGTGGGAAATTTTGAAAATTGGGTCGGTAGGTCGATTTTTATTTTTATTTTTTTTCTTTGTAAAGACAGCAAAATCCAGACATACCCAAAACACATGTACATACATGCAAAAATACTGTGCAAATATATGTAGGACGAAACTGCGCGAGAATTGAGTTTCCTGATATTTTTTATAGGTCTTTCAAATGGGCAAAATGCATATAAACGTGCTGTTTTAAGACATTGAATAGGAATTTTTAGTAAATCCTTCGCTCAAATCTGAGAATTTCTCCCCAGAACAGTGAGTTTGTATAATTTGGGTCTGCAATTAAAAAAAAAAAAAATTGCGACCCTGTTTTTTCGCATTTTACGGTTGGTCGCTTGAGTGCAACATAACAATATTTTTTAGGCTTTATAAAATATTCACATTTCATAAAATCGAGATTTATAGGATGTATACTTCAAAATTATTGCCACATAAGTCAATGCACATGTCTTTTTCTTAATGACAAACTACTAGGGAATAAAATTTTCATGATGAATCAATTTCAGTGAGAATTGATTTTTCAAAACGGAACCATGTTCGGCTAAGCTTTTTTTCCTAAATTTTGTTGAGTTTTGATTTTTCTAGTTTCCCCCTTTGTTTTAATAGATCCTATTAACTCGAGCAGTTTGATAAATCAAGGACATATTTCGAGTTTAGTAACTGTTAGAGATCGAATTATGCATATGTGAGTCTGTGTTGATATGCTAGGACACAGAATAATTAATGCGTTAATGATGAAAAGCTCAATGTATGGTTATTCATGTGTT
>JZLH01S0308223.1:0-13536 GCA_001188425.1 Eucidaris tribuloides
TACACTTCCTATTATTATTGGTGGGATGAAATTGAAGTGGGTTTTTTTTTTGCATCGTATAAAGTTTGATTACACTCTGTTAGCGTAGCTAGTGTGGTTTTTTGCTGGTATCAGAAACATGACTCCATCGATGATGGTGATGGTATGGCAACTTGCCAGTGCGGACGTTAGGTGACTTGTCTTTCCTGCGAATGCGTCTTTCGAGGCCAAGAAAGAGATAATAGACAAGTTGTTGAAACTTTCCAAGCCGCCTTAATTGTTTAGCACGAAAACACTTTGTTTAAGACTAGAACTTAGGGCAAGAAGTCAACTGCTTATAATGCATTAAAAAAGGATGGGGAAAAAACAGTATTATTGCGACTACATATCACCTTCGCGGCACTATCAGTTGGTTTTGCGCGTCAAAAAAAGTCACCATTTCGCCGCATTATGTTTCCGTATAATTTTATGGAAATAATTCTGTACTCGATGTGTCAGAGGGCTATATTACAAATTAAGGTTTTACATTATGCATTCAAATCTTACGAATGTATAGGCAGTGTTTTCTCTCTACTGTAGATTACTTGTCTATTTGATGTAATACAGGATGTGATTTTCAGAGAATATTTTGAAATGTTTTCCATTATTAAAGTAATTTGATGTCAGTGTCTATCTTAAAAGATGATCAAAACTGGTCGCCAAACGGATTATGACAATTGACCTTCCTAATGGGAGAGAAATAGTTATGGGAAATGGCGTCTTTAAATGGCGTCTTTAAATGGCGTCTTTAAATATCTGTTGGGAAGTCGTGGAATACTTATAATACTTCAGTGACACTATAAAACGTCACCACAAATTCAGAACTTTAATTAGATACAAGAAAATGATATGACGCACCTTTTTTAATTTTTAGGGGGGGTTACAAGCAACCACATGGGAAGAATGTAAAGAATTGTCGCTATGAAACAATACTTTAAAACACGGAGACTATTTATTTAGTGTGAAGTTTTGCGCCTAAAACTACATACTTGACCCAAGTTACATTGAAATCCGACAAGTGGTTTGTTGGGTTGTCGTCGTAACGAGCCCAAATCAAACATGCATTAGGCTTGTGACGTTTAAACTTTGACCTTTCAACTCCCAAATCTGATCAGATCATCAGTGCCTCGTATACTTGACCAAAGTTATACTGAAATCCAATTCCTAATATCAATTTCTTAACAACAGAAGACGATCCTCTTTTACGCAGAGAAATACGAGGTTAGAATACGCACTGGTCATGCACTAGTGCTCTCTGTAGGAGCATGTCTATTGTTTGCATTCACACTCGAACGCTTAATGATAAAGACACGCGTGTATTTCTCACTGACAAAAAATCGTATCTGTGATTGTTTTTGCCAATTCAGCGGGCTTTCTCCTAGCCGATAAAATTTCATTTTTACATTTTTAGAATCCTCAGACTTCCCACTGCATATCCTCATCGTCAATATATTTCTAGATCTCGCACTTTCATTTTATGAAGCGGCAAAGACAGAAATGAGAAAAACGGGGATCTTCCACGAGATTTTAATTCATCCAAAAAGGAAGTCTTTAGACTCAATTCCGCGGGTCATAACGTTGACTTTGGTCACATGTTTTGATCTAACCTTAAGGAGAAACCTTTGATTATCATAAATCTCGTGTCAATAGTATATCAAGCATGTGGATTTGTTACAATGGCAAAAAATGTGCCAAAAACGACGGCTTTAGTTCCAATTTACCATTGTGTTGCAAAACTCTAGACCATCAAGAAAATAAAAGATCGTTTAGAAATTGATATGAAAATCCCAGCTACGCCACTGATAAGGCCAGGGTCTACGTACAACAGACTTGAAGCAGACACGATCAAAGTTCTAAATGACAGTGAATTATCGTACTGGAGCAAATTGAATCAGCGGGCAGCGTTAACTCTGTAGTATTCACTACTTTTCAGCGCTAACGTAATGCATAACGTTACTCGATAATGTTGTTTTTGTATTGACTAAGTTAGGCCAGGCTAGCGTAACAACACTACGAGTGCTATCTTGAGTTGCCCAACATGGATCTAGTCTAGCCTATTACTAATAAAAGGGCTAGACATCCAGCCCCGACTTAGAGAGTTCTGTAGACCTAACATTACATTACAGGAAATCACTGAGTTTGATGTTAGAAAGTAACGTTATAACTTATTAAAGTTAACTTAAACGTTAACTTTATATGATACTGAGCAAGTTCTGATCTATGATTAGTGTAACTGTGTCAGTGTGTGCAGATATTTAACAGTAGGCCTACAACGTTACTACAGGGCCAGGTGTATTGAAACCTTGTAATGAAATGTTTTGTAATAAAAGAAAATCGACAATAAATTTACTGATCTTGACTTTAAATTTAAGCTGCCCATCATTAAAACATCTGACTTGGTCTGTCTAACGATGACTAACTGACACTGCTCCAGACACAGTAATGTTACGACTTGCGTTAACGTTAGGGTACGTTTACGTTACTAACTTCTTAAAAAATCATTCGCTGAGGCTGTGTCAATGACGCGATAACGTACAGAACAGTCCAATATCGTTAGAGAGTAAAAACTACCAAATCTGAACGCCGAAAGTTTCTGTAATCTAACGTACCGCACAGATCAACTAGTGGTCATCAGCGTATTTTACGTGCAAACTTATGGCAAATGACACTACTTTGCGTATCGCGGTGATCGATCGCCGTGCGAACTCACTCAGTGATTGCCAAGTTCCCGGATGTTGAAAAAAGGGGAATATGAGATCAATATTTCACTTTTTTTTAACGTGCAAATCCCATAGACTCCAGTAAAAGAGGGGAATATGAGAAATATACCTCTCTTAGCCGCATTGCCACTAAAATCTAAGGGAATATCATTTGGTAAAAGCACAGCTCAGATGTCTGATACGGATAACAATTATTATTGGTGTGATGAAATTCAAGTGGGTTTTTTTTTCATCGTAAATTTTGATCACACTCTTTTAGCGTAGCTGGTGTGGTTTTTTGCTGGTATCAGAAACATGACTCCATCGACGATGGTGATGGTATGGCAACTTGCCAGTGCGGACGTTAGGTGACTTGTCTTTCCTGCGAATGCGCCTTTTCGAGACCAAGAAAGAGATTAGACAAGTTGTTGAAACTTTCCAAGCCGCCTTAATTGTTTAACACGAAGACTAGAATTTAGGACAAGAAGTCAACTGCTTATAATGCATTAAAAAGGAAGGGGAAAAAACAGTATTATTGCGACTACATATCACCTTCGCGGCACTATAAGTCGGTTTTGCGCGTCAAAAAAGTCACCATTTCGCCGCATTATGTTTCCGTATGATGGAAATAATTCTGTACTCGATGTGTCCGAGGGCTAATTACTAATTAAGGTTTTACATTATGCATTCAAATCTTACGAATGTAATCTACTGTAGATTACTTGTCTATTTGATGTAATACAGGATGTGATTTTCAGAGAATATTTTGAAATGTTTCCCATTATTAAAGTAATTTGATGTCAGTGTCTAACTTAAAAGATGATCAAAACTGGTCGCCGAACGGATTATGACAATTGATCATCCTAATGGGAGAGAAATACAGTAGTTATGGGAAATGGCGTCTTTAAATATCTGCTGGGAAGTCGTGGAATACTTGCAATACTTCAGTGACACTATAAAACGTCACCACAAATTCAGAACTTGAATTAGATAAAAGAAAATGATATGACGCACTTTTTAATTTTTTTTAGGGGGGTTACAAGTAACTACATGGCAAGAATGTAAAGAATTGTCGCCATGCATTTTGATGAAACAACACTTTAAAACACGGAGACTTTTTATTTAGTGTGAAGTTTTGCGCCTAATACTACATACTTGGCCCAAGTTACATTGAAATCCGACAAGTGGTTTGTTGCGTTATCGTCGTAACGAGCCCAAATCAAACATGCATTAGGCTTGTGACGTTTAAACTTTGACCTTTCAATTCCCAAATCTGATCAGATCATCAGTGCCTCGTATACTTGACCAAAGTTATACTGAAATCCAATAAGTTGTTCTTAAGTTATCGTGGTAACAAGCCCAAATCAAACATGCACTATGCCCTGTGACCTTTGACCTTTGAATTGACCAAGTTAAAATAAAATCCCATAATAGCCATTGTTGAGTTATCACGTAACGAACACGAACTGATTACCTCATCATTATGGAGGATTTGAACAATATAGTTGGAGAAGTGCAAGATGGAAAAGAAATTGACCCTTTTGGAGTTTGAACACGGCAATGAAAGGGATTTTAAGCTTGCAGAGTTTTGCAGTAGGTTCAGTCTAGTCATTTGAATCAACACATGGTTTAACCACGCCAAACGCAGACTCTGTACGTGAAAACAACCAGGAGATATGCGTAGATTTCAGATAGACTACATTACATTCTGATCAGAAAAAGAAGTATATATGGAGTGCCACAACTCCAGAATCTAGACTGGCAGAATCTACAGGTGCAGCATAATAAAAAGTTTCGGGACTAATGCGTGTTGCGTAAGCTCTTCGGCGTGCGAATGTTTGTTTCGCCACGATCATGACGATACGGCTGCGTGACGGACGTGCACTCAATAACTTTGTGTGCTATACGAGGCATGAACACGTGCCCTAAGATGGCGCAATTTGGGAGGGGGGGGGTCATGGAGCTCAGATTTGTTAACTGGAAACAATGTTATATACGATGCCTTTAAAAATCGGATATCACTAGCCAAGAAGGCAGTCACAAAATTTAGCAGGGTTCTGACAACAAAAAGGTTTAACAAAATTCAAGGAAGAGACTTGTCAAATGTCTGGTTTCGAGTGTATAGTCTTGACTCTGAAGCCTGGACGATCAGCTAGGAAAGCAGATGAGAGGATGCCTGAGAGTCTCGTAATGTGGTTATGGAGAAAAATGGAAGGAATAATCTGTAAAGATGGAATAACAAACGAAAAAGTATTAAAGACAGAGTAAGGGATTTGCACGTCAGAAACCGGTAAAATGGATGAAATCAGCTCACATCGTTCACAATGTGAAGATTAGTATAAATAAACACCTGTCATAGAACCTTTGAGTAGAATACGTAGTTTTGGTGAAAATCTGGACATTTAAACTTCAAAATTTACAGTGACGTCGACGTGCACGGGCCGTTCCAAAATTGTCCGATCAGCCGTTTAACCAATCAGTGTGCTCCGCTGGTCTTGCGACGGTACACATAACCGCGATTCGCAATTTGAGCAAAATTTAAACTCACGGAAAGAACAACATTCTGGTAACATGTCGTTATTAGTTTTTCTCATAAAACAACAAGTTCATGACGTATGGATCTCAAACTTTTAACACACCATATATGTAAGTACAAAACTACCGTTCGGTATTGATAATGGAGGGAAGTGATGGATTTGCAAATCCCTGACACAATCTTTAAGGAGAAAGAATAAAGAAAGGAACCTGCGGGAGACCCTCAGAAGACGGAAGAAAAACTGGCTATGGCACATTTTTAGGGAACACAACATGCTGAGAGATGTAATAGAGGGGGGAAATTAATGGCAAAAGGGGTAGAGGTAGACCAAGAACTGGAGTGGTGTCTGATCAGAAGGGTGATTTGACGTATGAAGAGGATAGAGAGGGTTGGAAGAGGAAATAATACTGACGTTGGTGTGTGGACCTGCCCCATTGGCAGAACATATGAGAGAAGGGACTTTAAACATCCATGGAGTATCGAATCGATATAAATAAATACTTTCTTCATGCAGCAAAAATGAATATTTATTGACATTTTGTACAAAACAAGACAGTGTTGTCACCTTGTAGTTAAATGATATGATAGTGTGCTTCATAAATTAGTGAATTTATTTGTATATTTGCCAGATTTTTCTCAATTTTCATTGGTGTGTTTCCTGATTTTTTTCGATTTTCTTCAAGGCAATTTCCTATCAGCCTAGAATTCGCCTTCAACTATACAGCGTGGCCCAAAAAGAATGCTACACATGCGATCGTTAATTTCTTCAAAGTCATTCACAAAATGTCATTGGTGATTATTCCATGGGTTAGAGCATTCTTTTTCCAAACAAATTATTCCATGATCATTAATTTTGATTGAGGTGTTTGGATCTTAGGGCTATTTTTCTGAGGCAATGTAATTTCCTAAATTTGCTATTTTTTTAACCTCCAGCGATCATCAGAACACCGAAATATTCTCACGTTACGGTATGCCATAGAATAAGCTCCGCCGAGACAAAAGGCAATAATGCCCTCGCTTTGTTAAGGAAGACGATGTGAGCTGCATCTCCATTGTCATCGCGGTTTGTCTGGTATGGCACGCTGAGACGCGAGAATATCTCGGTGTTCGGATGACCACCGCTGATGAAAAATTGGCAAATTTGGGAAATGGCATTGCCTCGGAAAAATGGCGGCAGGACCCAAACGAATGACTCAAAATCAATGATCATGGTATCATATTGATGGAAAAAGAATGTTCTAATCGCTGAAACAAAAAACAATGACATATTGCAGATGATGTGGAGGAAATTAGCGATCGCAGGTGCAGCATTCTTTCTGGGCCACCCTGTATATTAGGTTGGATGACGTAACAAACATGATTGCATGTTAATTAATATTGTTCCAATTTTAATAAATTTGGCCTAAAACTGTGTATTTTATTGTTTGTTTTTTGCATGATGATGAAATACGGGCAAGTAAGTTTGATATAACTTTTCTTTTTCTTTGTTGGCAGGTAATACTTCTACGGCTCCAAATAACAAAGTGAATACGATTATCAGCATGGAGAACGCTTCTGATGAAAGCAATTATATCTCGAAATGATAATTCTACGCCCACCTACAACAGCGACTGATAATGTCCTTGGCGCTCTTTGTCGTCGTTGGATCATTTTACGCCCTCATTTGCATCACTGGAATTCATGGTAATTTGATGTGGCTCTTCGCCGTTCCGGTTGAGTGCCTGCACAACTGCAGTACAACCGTCAATGCTTTCCGTCCATTCAGTCTGAGTATTACTGATGGCTGCTCAACTGCGGTAGAATCTTGCATTTCAGTGTGTGCTATATCAGGCGAGGGTGATGCCCTCTGCCTGAATTTCTTTGCTCTATATTGGCGGCGTGTTCTCTTGCTTGCACGGTTGCAGTGTGAACAGCCTTGCCTTCATTGCGTTCAATAGTTCTTCGTGTATGCTGTCGACCGTTTGCGCAGTATCAAAGGTGTTTATCACATGGTCAAAATAGCACTGATGATTACGTTTAGTTGCTGTTATCCTATTTCCTCATTGGATAATTCCTCGAGGCGACGGAGCTTGGATATATTGGTAATATGACACCGCAATTTGTGCTTGGCAGGAAGGGAACGGTGTGGGATCTGATAGCACTGGTCGCCCACCATATCTCGCTCTTCGGGCTTTCGTATATCTTATCCATCGCATGTACTTGAAATTTTGTCCCATGTCAGGCGCCACATCGTCAGATGCGCTGGCACACATGTCTAGATCAAAATCCTAAGTGGACGTGACAGTCCGAAAGAAATCATCGCACCTGAAATGCGCAAGGAAGGAGTCCGATCGATATCTTCGCAAGCAGTCATGCGCCAGCGACCGCAAGAACAGTCTGGCGTACGGCAACAGATCGCAGCGCCAAACCAGCTCAACGTAATATCAACAGGAACTGCAGCAGACGTTGAGCGTGATATTACGAAGATACCTTTTTTACGTGTACTGTGGCCTTCACCTTTGCATTGTGGCCCGTTACACGCAGAGAGGGGGGGGGGGGGGGGGGGGGGGGGGGGGGGGGGAGGGGGGGGGGGGGGGGGGGGGGGGGGGGGGGGGGGGGGTTGGGGGGGGGGGGGGGGGGGGGGGGGGGGTGGACTCTATTGATCCCAGGCAATCCCGACTCGAGTCTGTATGCCGCCGTTTTGTTGATGATGAATAGTTGCGTAAATCCCCTGATTTATGCATTCAAACATCCGCATTTCAGAACCGTTTTCCGTTGTATCATGACATGCAAATTGTCAGAAATCCCCGAACCTTCGCCGTGGGTCGCATCATGGATTCGTCGGAGTGCATTAGTCACGTGATAAACAAATCGTATCAATCAGGGCAGCCACTCAAACTTTTCATTTCCCCCTACGCCGCATGCGTATTTCCCCCTTCGAACGCCACTTATCCCCCTTTACGCTATAACAGTCCACTTTTCCACCTACGAAAATAAAATTTCCCCTACAAAAATCAATTTTTCCTCTACGTATCTAAGTTTTCCCCTACAAAATGACCTCAATGAATGCGAAAGATTTAATTTAATTGAGAAAGTTGACGTCGTGATCACCTCGATACTGCAGCATGCGCGCTTTATGGTAATTGTAATTGTACGATAGAGTTACTAACTTTAGGGGCCTAATGGATTTACCTAAATATGTCTACAGACGAATATATATGGCAATTCATAGAAAATCTTTGAGGATTTAAACATATTTTTTGAAAATTGTCAAAAAAAAACTACTTCCCCCTACGGAAGGTCATTTTCCCCGTATAGGTATCCAATACAGCCTAGTACGGTAGGGGTTTTCCCCTACCTACGAGTAGCAGCCTTTATTGTTGCTGTAGACTGCGAGAAGTCGCGGTACAATCCACTTAAAGAGCGCGGGACGAGATTTTTATCATCGCTGATTTCTTTTGTTTTGTTCTTCAAATTGAGCAGTATAAAGAAAAACTGATTTGACATCGGATGCACCCTGTATACCAAAACAAGATACACATTTTCGTTTAAATTTCTACACACACGGCACAGTAGATTCGCTGTCTCTCCTGCTGAATTGCTTTACTACAAGCACTTCAAAGCAGGCCAAGTAGAATAACTACATTGATTAATTCATGTTCCCATACAATAGAATTTCGTTATAACTCGTTGAAAGGAACATTGGTATAACAAAATTTCGTGACGACTAAGAATTTTTTCTGGTCCTAATCCCTTGGGGACGATGGGCTTGTACAGAAGCCCAGTACACTGCACACTTAGAGATGACGGGCTTCTACAGAAGCCTAGAAACTATGACAACAAACGGACAAACACTGGATAAACGGTAGAGTTTTATTGTTTAATGCGTCAGTCCCAAAACTTACACATTTTGAACAGTATAAAGTAAGAAAATAAGTATTCTGTGAATAGTTGTATAAGAAAACATGGGTTTATATTCCCTTCAAAGTTAACCACGTGCAAATCCCGTCGTCTGTCAATGAACAACAGTGCCGTATGAACTTTCCTTTGTGTTTTATTGTTTCTGCAACCCTCATATCCCTAGTAGTTTGTTATATTGAGGGTTTACTTTACTTCAGTTTCCGAAATTTATTCATCGAATTCTGAAATAAAAACGTTAAACTTCAGACAAACTGAACATGTACGTTGTGGTGCAAAAGATATTTCACGAGCTTGCACCGAATTATTTAAAACATTTTTTGTTGTAGAACCGTAATCAATTAAAAAAAAACATTGTACCTTTTCGAAAACCAATAATTAACTGTTGTAAAGGAATATTTTACTGTATTTATCGGGGTGTACACTGTAGATTGCATTCAATATTGTTTATCTGTATCACAGGTTATCGTATGGTAAATTGATATACTGTTCTCCAAAAGAAGAGTATATGGTTTAGTAAGACAAATGATTTAATAGTTTATAATTGAATAGAGTTTTGTAATTTCGTGTGTACGTTTTGTAGTAAAATTGATGATTTAAAGTCTGTATTTCTGATTTGCCCACCAAATTGTTTTGCTCAGTTTTGATCCAAAGAAATATATGTACATGGTGTGAGCTTTGATCAGCAGGTATTCAGTTTTCTCTCAATGATACACGAATCCGGTCTGGTGGTCAGACTAGTTTTACAGCTGTATAAAAGTCATTCATGTTCAGTGAGCGATGTTACGTCTGTGCATTCTGTTTGAATTTTATTAGCGCTTACTTTCACGAAAGATGAGTTTTAAGTCATTATTTTAAGTTATTATTATTATTATTATTATTATTATTATTATTATTATTATTATTATTATTATTATTATTATTATTATTATTATTATAATCACTATCAACATCATCATCATTATCATCATCATTGTGCAATCAATTTCCATGCAAGTTCGGAACTCGAACCGTAGAATCTTTCAAAATTGAAATACAAGTCGTTGAACGTGTTCACAATTTGATTATTATCATAATATATAATTTCCACGTCACTGAATCTTACTTTCTGCTTGCCAGATAAGGAATAAGCTCATCAGAAACTGTGTACTTTTCTCGTAAGGTTCTAAGATGAGGGTGTGTAAGTGTTTGTTTTCGTTAATGTCGTTTTTTGGTTGTTGTTGTTGTTGTTGTTAATGTCATTTTCTGTTAAGTATATTGTTTTAATTTTTGTATATCTCGTATAGTTTACTTTGCATTTTCGGACCCCTGAAAGACCGGAAGAACGTAGGCCGAACGTAGGAACGTATCTGCCGTTTTCATATAATCGCAAATGTGACGTGTGAACTTGTTATCATGTATTTTTATTCGTTATTACGGAAGCAAACAATTATTATTGTCTAATTCATTTGTAAATTTGTGACAAAAGTCAACAACAAATGGTAGAGTGTTAAGTTTCCCCTTTGCAACAAACTTCAATTATCTTTGAGTAAATGTAATTGTACTTGTTTCATATTTCTTTTGCAATAACTTTACTAATAGTAAGTCTGTGTTTATCTTTTCGCTTGTAAAAACATGTCTTCCCCATGTTTACCATTTTGTTTTTGAGATGCAAATCGGTATAACAGTGTGTGTAATATAACACAGTGTGTAGTTCAACTTGTAAAGTATATTTTTATATATAAAGTATACGTTCATGTATATATTTGATATGTGTGTATTATATAACATTTCTGTTCTTCGTTCATAGAAAGTATATTGTGCCTTACATTTGCACTATTAATCTTGTCAGGGTCATGTTCTTTAACTATTACAAAGTAAATATGTTGTTGAAATGTAAATCAAATGATATCGAATCAGTAATACTATACATGCATCAAGTATAAACTAAACACATGCATTATTGTGTGATTAACATTCAATTTTCATGATTATGTTGAATACTCAAAAGCACTGTTTTGATATATGTATACATACAAAGTTTCATTTGAATTATAGCATTTCATTAGTAAGGGTTAAATGTATTCGTTTCGTACATTACAATTACAATCATTGTATAGTGTATAATTTTACTTTGTTTTGATATAGAAATTAAATGAAAAAAACGCGAATGTTATTATTTATATTTATGTAATAAATTTTGTCACCTTTTGGGGATTCGTATCATATCATCGTTTCACTTCAGTGATCATTGTTCCGTTTTATTTCCGTTTCTGATTTTTACCCCTTCTATACGTATAGGATTTACCGGGATGAGAATTCTATCCCACGATATTACTATTATTATTATTGTTATTGCTTTGTCATTATTTCGGATGACAGGGACTAGAAAAGCGAACCTAATCACTGACATGACATGTTTGCTGTGGAAGTCTGAACCTAAACCCCTTTAAAGGCAAGGTTAACCCTGACATCAAGTTGGTTTTAATTAAAGCAGAACAACGAGAGAAACACATTAATGAAAGTTTGGCGAAAATCCACCAAAGAATAACAGAGTTATGAGGTTTCAAAGTTTTAAGTTTGTGACGTCACATCCGAGCAGCTCCCAATATGTCACGTAACATAAATTCCATAAATTGCCAATTTTTTTAATGGTTAAAAAAAAAACCATTAAGTTATCTGATAACTTAATGGGGGGTTTATAGAAGCATGTATGAAATAATGTTTCTGATAATATATTGAATGCACAGGTAAAATCATTATCAAATTTCTGAGAAAACAGCACTTTTATGGAATTTATATCACATAACATAATTATGGGGAGCTGCTCGCATGTGATGTCAATAATTTAAAACTTTGAAACCTCATAACTCTATTATTCTTTGGTGGATTTTCGCCAAACTTTCATTTATGGAATTGTTATGCTTTTATTAAAACCAACTTGGTGTCAGGGTGAACCTTGCCTTTAAAAGTATAGGACATGATTGGCTGTCGTTCTCAACGAGGGGTAAAACTTTTCTACAATCAAGTTAACTAAACAAGGATTCTACTATGAAAATTTTGTAGTCAGAAGTTGACTCATTTGAAAAAAATATATATATGCTTTTTGACAGGCAAAATTGTTGTGTAGATTTATATGGGATTAATTTCTCTCAGGGCTCGAGGGAAATAAAGTCCTGGTATGTTCATCTTGATTCTCCTTAAGTAAACACATTAATCCTTCCAGCCAGGAGATACACTCCAACTGGTGTATCTTTGGTATATCTTTCAACCAGATTGGTTCTAGAGGCATTTTTCTATCTCTCCCAATTATGTCACTGCCCTTTAATATGCACATTTCGAGTCCTATGGTCATGAAGGGTCGTAAAAAACTCACAAATGTACACGTTTTTGAAAATTTATTGTTTACATGTACATTTATAAGAAAAGAACGAGAAAAGAATGCAAAGGTTGATCTGCAGGTCTTTTGTTACCAACTTGAGTTTGACATTCGTCTTTGGTCACGGTTTCACACAAGTATAAACGTTTGGGGGTAAAATCCGTGCTTCGAGGAGAGTTGAAGTAGTTTATTATCTTTTATTTCGTTCAAAGTGATTGTTGAGCATCCATGAAAGAAGCAACTTTCCGTTTTAATATGATTTATCAATTCAATATATTTAGTTTAACAAATCAAATAGTGTTTTTTTTTTTAATTTACACAATTGACATAAATCGTATAGGCATTGCCATAAAGTTACAAACTTGGAGTAGGCAACCCCCTTTACAAATGTACAAAGAAATAACAGTAAATTGAAACACAACATTGGAATAAATAAGTATTAGTAAAAAAAAATGGAATTAATACGAAAAACGAAACAAACGAACATTACTAATTGACATAGATATATAAAAGACAGTGTAACTAAAGCAGAGTTAAAAACAACAAATGAAGTATTCATGTAGCAATTTATGTATTTGTTGTAAATATACAAAAAATAGAATTATCTTTCAATGTGTATCCAATAAATAGTTCTTGGCCCTTTCTTAAACACGAGAAATCGTTTTCACTTTTTAGTATATAAGAGTTTCATTGCAAACTATCCTCATATTTAATTAAATTTTGCTGAAGAAAAGAATATGCATAAATAATGGCACACAGAAATCAGCTTTCCCTCTTGAATTAAAATTTATCAATTTATCATGTTTGTAAGACCAGAATTTTAACTATATTGTTGCCAAACCGCTCACACATAATGAACAATATGACATATTTTACAAGCAGCCTGTCTAACTCCGCACCTCCATTCTCGTTACTGTTTTTTACTCTTCCTCCCCTTCCCCTTTCTTCTAATTTCATCCTTTTTGTGAGTGTGTTTTGTCGTTGGTGAAGGTGTAAATGTGTGTGTGTGTGTGTGTGTGTGTGCGTGC
>JZLH01S0308223.1:48038-64698 GCA_001188425.1 Eucidaris tribuloides
AATATCGAGATTTTAATAACCTAAAGTTATTGTTCTTTTGATAGGCTATGTCAGAAAAAGGTGCACAGTGTGTGTATTGCGTTTTATTTATATTTCACGATTTGTGCACATATGTCTGTTACGGTGTTCCTCCTGCGCCTATACTGTGTGATCATTCTTTATCGAGAAATTGCCGAATTAGAATAAAATTTCGTTTGTCTGCCCATTAGCAAGGGAGAACTAGCTATCAGTTAACGCGAATATGCAACATAATTATTTCAAGGGCGACATCGAACATTCGAGGTTTTAAAAAAATGACTTGTAGACCCACCCCTTTACTTCGGAATAGCTTAATTACCTCGCTCGTTTACCTACCTGCTCTACCGGTACCACTTGCCTCTCGCCTGGCTTGCCGCTTCCGGCCGCGACCACCACGAATGAAGCACGGCTTCATGACTCGCATTATTCACCTGAAAGGAATTAATTATACAAATTCGAGTATATTTCACAAAAAATATATTGACAACACAGTGTCTTCACAGTGTGTCTCACAGTGATCACGTGTCACTCGATGAAATCCACACTGTGTCAATCACTGCCAGAAAAACACGGATGTCGTCAGTCGTCCACAGTGTTGACTTCTTATAACCACACATTCATCACAATGCCACACTGTGAAAGCGAATCAAATTCAAAGGGCACGCTTGTGTTCGATGCTATTTTCACGATATAAACCCACTGTTGGACGACATTGTGCTAGTTGTGTCGTGTGTGTGTGTGTGTGTGTGTGTGTGCTGTTGTGTGTGTGTATGTTGCATCCTTGTCTCTGTGTCTGTCTGTCTGCTTTCTATGTGTCTGCTGTCGTGTCTGTGTGTGTACGTGGTGTGTGTACGTTGTGTGTGTGACTTGTGGGTGTGTTGTGTGACATGTGTTGTGGGTGTGTGTGGTGTGTGTGTTGTTGGGTTTGGTTGTGTGTGGGTGTGGCTTGTGTGTGTGTTTGTGTCGTGTGCCTGTGGGTGTGCTCGTGTGTGGGTGTGTGTGATGTGTGTGTGTTGTGTGTGTGTGTGTGTGTGTGTGTTTTGTTTGCTGTCCGGTGTGTGTTTGGTGTTTCCAGGCAGGGTAGATCGATAAAATGGTTGTAGTAGAGTATACGTATGTGGAAATCGTCCCGAATAAAGCTATACCTACAATCCTAAACGGCCTAACCACATTGTACAGCTAAAAAAGACCACATTATAAAGTTGTGTTTGTGTATAGCATGAGACGAAACGCCAACTTCTAGGTGCCTGTCCTTTTGGCTTCCGTGTTTCATGCGTTTCGGCCGTCACAGGGTTCAAACCATGACGTCAATAGTAAAATATAATGAATCTATCTCAGAAAGAACATGTTTGCATACTACTAAATTGCTAACACAACGTTTGGCCTCACATTCTGCAAGAAGTTGATTATTTTATCGCCATGTCTATTTTGGGCATCACTCGAAAGGTTTTCACTATTAGGCAATGAAGCATATTAATGATATTAACGCTGTTTTCATGTTGATAATATCACTTCATTTTAGCGGGCATGTTGGCTTTGTCAATAATTAATATTCGTATGTTAAAAATGTATCTTATATCTTAAATTACCCACATTTTTTTCAACATTTCTGTTAAAAACATATACAAACAATCTATCTCACTCGAGCGCTCGATCACAGAAAACATTATTCTAAACCCTGAGAATTAGCATTGTCGTTAACATTGCACAGATTTTATGCCAATAGCACCCTTTTCGTTCTCATTTGATGTTTACAGTTTATCGTTTCTCAAACGAACGACATGTTAATGTTGCTTTGTCTATTTTAGAGTCTTTTAGCAAGCAGGGTTTTATCGTTGGTTAATCCTACAAAGTAGAAAATTTAAATGTTTTGATAGGGTTTCTCTTTTTGATACTGAGGCGTAAAGGCCGATTTCTATACATGTAATTCGAATGAATTCTTATTGTTGATTTCTTCCACAAGTGTATTTCATTGTTAACTAGATGAATTAATTGCTTTTGTTACGTTGCTACTCTTCGTCAGGTAAAATGTCACCTTGGATGGTTTGCAAATAATGCGCTCAAACATTTGGTTTATTTTTAAAATGAACTAATACACAACGAGTGAATTTGTCACATTGACTTTCGTCATTCATTTTTTACTTGCTTGAGATTTGTTGACCACAACTTTTTTTTTCTATTTTTCTATGTTATTATGGTATGTGTATTAACTAGAAAACAATAGATATTACAAGCATTAATAGATGAAGATTTAATCGGGAGACGTATACAAATGAAATATAAGTAAGATAAAGCTAACTCAAAGATATTAATACACAGTAGATATTTCTACAGTGTTGATTTCCACAAGTGATTTTCAATGTATTTCTTCGCGATAGAATTGATCTAACCTGTTCATTGATCATGCATTTACACCGGGGGGGGGGGGAGTACTCAATTTGGTTCCGTCGGGGGTGTGCCGCTGAAGTCGAAACCCGAACCCTTTTTTAAGGTCTGATTTTTGGCGGAAAATGATAACCTATTATTTAGGGTTTTTTATTAAAGAAAAATTGCTTTTTTGCTTTACGATGAAAATAGCGAAAATATCTTAGTATATTAAATCGTTAAAATTCAAATTCACGACCCAGTGTTTAGGATTTTTCACCCAGTTCCCCAGAAACCAACCACAATGTTTAAGTATTTTTGGGCGAAAAGTCACCTATTAGAGCGGCACACTCCTTTATCTTATAGCGGAAGTACCCCCGCGGTTTACACAAAAAAACGAGTCTTTCAAACTCATATTTCAGGTTCGGTGCATACTCGGGGTAATTGAGTCAAAGATACATTATCGGGTAAGGAAAGAATAGGCAGAAAGAGCACCAGAGTTGAGTATAGAGGATAAGATGAGGGGTGGTAGTGGGAAGAATACAGAGTCGCCTGCTTCTATTAAGGTTATTGTTAAACAATATACAAAGCCAAGTCCGTGTCAAAAGGATTGGAAGTTATTGAATCAATGAATAGGTTATTGAGAAACTGAGTGAGTACCCCGGATCTGATTATACAGTATCGCATGCGTTTCTTAGGATTATTCAGAGGCAAAGATTCTACATATGATTATACTGCCCAGATTTATGTACAAAAAAATACTCGGAACTGGGCTATACACTGGAAAACTATACAACAATAATATGCCAACAGTACGTTAATTATATATTAAAAAGAAAACTTGCTTATGTACGCCTCATGAAACGGCGTTTGTGTCTTTTTTGGCTTTATTTGCCTCCGCAAACACAGTGCGCGAGATCATGTGTTTCGGGTTGTCCGTCCGATGCGTCCGTCCGTCCGTCCGTCCGTCCTTCGTCCGTCCGTCGGGTCGTCCGTCCGTTCACGTCCGTCGTCCGTCCGTTACCGGATCTCGTTACCGCGATAACTGAGAAACCCCCGATCGCGATTTTAGATGTCAACTAGGACCAAGTATGTACTAACTGAGCCACAATGAACTGCATTAGATTTTGGAGGCTGAAAGGTCAAAGCCGCTCAAAGGTCACCGGGCCTTAAATATGTCTGATTTGGCCGCTCGTTACCGCGCATAGCTTGACAGCGGCTGCGTTCGGTATTGTCATGTAATTTAGGTGAAGTATGTATTATGAAGCACCAATGAACTTTATTAGATTTTGGGCTGAAAAGCGTCAAAGGTCAAGGTCACCGGGCCTATAAATATGTCTAGATAATGGGCTTCGTACCGCCCGATAATTTGAGAACCCCAATCGGATTTGATGTAACTTATGGACCAAGTATGTACTATGAGCACCAATGAACTGATTAGATTTCTGGAGCTCAAAGGTCATAAGGTCAAGGTCACTGGGCCTTAAATATGTCTGGATTTGGGCTGTACCGCCCGATAACTTGAGAGTGCGCTGGTCAGGATTGTGATGTAACTTTGGGCTGAAGTATGTATTTGAGGCACCAATGAACTGCTATTAGATTTTGGGGCTGAAAGGTCAAGGTTCAAAGGTCACCGTGCCTTAAAATATTCTGATTTGAGCTCGTTACCGCGATAACTGAGAAACCCCCATCGGATTTTTGATGTAAAACTTAGCACCAAGTATGTAGCTATGAGCTACCAATGAACTTTGAATTAGATTTTGGAGACCTCAAAGGTCAAAGGTCAGAGGTCACCGGGCCTTAAATATGTCTGATTTAGGCTCGTTACCGCGATACTTGAGAGCGGGCTGGTCGGATTGTCATGTAAAGCTTGGGTGAAGTATGTATAATGAAGACAATGAACTGATTAGATTTTGGGGCTGAAGGTCAAGTCAAGGTCACCGGGCCTTGAATATGTCTGATTTGCGGCTCGTTACCCGATAACTGAGAGCGGACTGTCGGATTGTCATGTAAACTTGGAGTGAAGTTATGTATAATGAAGCACCATGAACTGATATAGATTTGGGGCTCAAGCGTCAAAAGGTCACCCGGCGCCTTGAATATGTCTGATTTGGGCTCGTTAACGCCGATAACTTGAGGAGGGCATGGTCGGATTGTGATGAAACTTGCGTGAAAGTATTTATTATAAGGCACCAATAACTGATTAGATTTGGAGCTAGAAAGGTCAAAGGTCACCGAGCCTAAAATTATGTCTGAATTTGTTCTCGCATTACTATGATAAACTGAGAACGGCTGTCAGATTTTTATGTTATTTGGCAGCTGAAGTTTATTATGGCCACCAATAAACTTGATTAGATCTTTGGCAGCTCAAAGCGCTCAAAGGTCACCGCGGCCTTAAATATGTCTGATTTGGGTCATCTCTGGGGACTGTGATAACTTGAGTACATGACTTTTCGATTTTGCATGTAACTTGGAGAAGTATCTTGAATAAGGCACCAATTTACTGATTCGATTTTGGAGTTGAAAGGTCAGAGGTCAAAGGTCACAAGGCCTCCTGTCCGAATTGCAGACTTCATTGTCGCGATAATTAAGAACTGCTTGAATTGGAATTTACTGTAATTGGTCAAGGGTCACATGGGCTTATGCTTATTCATCTAATTAGGTCTTGCTACCATGGAAACTTGAGCTTTTCAAAATTACATCAGGTTGGATGCGGACTGCGGACTGCCGGAGGCATACCATCGACTGGCGGCAGTCGAACTGCCCCCTCTAGTCTTAAGGTTGTCTTTACTCAAGCTCTGAGACTCGCACTCAGAGTATCTCATTCTCATTCACCACGATGCCTTGTTTAAGTTATGGAATGTTTATCCGAGGTGGAAAGAAAGAACTGGTCTTCTTGTTTAAGTGAAGATAAAGTACATTTTTACCACACTGAAGCTTAAATTATATAAGTTTTATACATTGCCTGAAAAACAAATAGTCTGCAATGTAGTGTAACAAATTGCAGCTTTTTCGACGCGAAGACTCCACAAGTAGAATAAGCCTTGAAATTATTTATAGTTGCTTTTGTTTTTGCCATGGCGCAGTGGTACCAAATAAATTCTAAAGGGTCATCATAATACAAATCATGCATTACATGAATAAAGGTAATAATACAATATAAACGAAACATTTGAATGAAGGTGATGAGATATTACCACCTAGGCAGGAGCGCGGCCGGGTCATCAATATAAGCAGAATTTCTGCTATATCGGGAATTCTCGGTTACCATTACGATAATATAAAATTATTTTCAATTAAAACAAATACAAGTAACTATAAGATGTACATTTGCCATAATTTAGAATCATATTTTACCTTATATTGAGGATATAGCCTTAAAATGGCAAATAATTAGTACATTTCCTCACTCACCGTCTGGAACCATACGTCGCCTGCACACGAAGTTGAACGTCTGTTTACTTCACGTGGTTTGCCGGGAGTTCGAGATCTGTACCGAATGTTGACCACACAGTACAATACGAAATAACTTTACCAGACCGATTTCCATTTAGCTGCAACCTTGCTCGAAACAAATCGTAGAAGTGGCTTATACTGGATGACGTTATCCGGTGCTTAACCAATCAGATGCTCAGGAGTGTTTGCGCTGGTGCCCTAGGATCACGGTCAAGTTCACAATGTCCTTCGGCCCGGAGTGAAGCTCGCCGCGCCGTTGCGAAGAGTTATAAAGGTAACATTTTGTAGGTTAGTTTGGTAAATGGTGAAACAATTAAATTTCGCCTATATTATGCTTTTAGATATGCCACTTAACGTTGTGTGTGATAGACTTGTATCATCTATTAATTCCCTGAAAATCACACGCTCTGTGATCCTTCACTGTGAGAAAAAAAGTCCAATTTATCACCGTTCTGTTACAATGGCGACACTATTTTAACAGGTGCTTATAGGCACCATTAAGGGTACTTGAAAGCACTCTTTTTAAAGAGAAAATGGTGCTATTTTCACCCTTTTCGTGAGAATGATGCTCAAGAGCGCCAATAAAGAATCCTCTATTATGACAAGGCTGCGCACCTTTTGGAGCCTTTTTTTTTCTTTGATTGTTCCATTTTAAGAATTAGAGAAGAAAAACAAAATTGGGGGCGACATTTTCCTCATGTCGCCTACGTGTTGATATCTGCTCACTGATCATTTAAAAATCTTTATTTGTCATTTTCAAAAATGGTGGGTTTGATGCTTTTTTGACATTTTGTTGGGCAAAACCATATTTTTATGAACTGATTGACGAAAAATGTGTGTGATGAACCAAAATGTTTTTGATCTGACGCACATACTACCCGATTTCTGTGAGCACGACTGACGATTTGGATCTGAATAAATCAGCGTGTTACGAAATATACCTTTTTTTATTCGGATCCAAGTCGTCGTCAGTGCGACGAATATGTGTAGTGTGCGGTGGCCTTTACTCTTTGGTGCGTTCTTCAAATGCTAGGTAATTACTGATCTTCAGATTTCACAGACATGTCCTTCATAAGAGCCTAAGGGCATGAGTAATGTTTTGTTGTGCTTCTGGAGGGCTGTAAAAGAAATGCAATGCCCTTAATGGATCAGGGCTCATTATGATTGATATCTCAAAACAATGGCAGGAACTCGAGTCCGATTCCTATCCAAACAGTCGATCTCCGTGTAAAGGAAATCCCAGAAAAATACACATTTCATACTGGAATTATCGAAAGAAGCTGCATTAAATCATTGAAGGTTTAAAGGTACTGTTCCTGGTATAAATAGGTGAAGAATGTTTTATGAAATTATCCAGAGTTTAAAGGTGGTATTTTGGTATAAAATGGGTGGAGAGTTTTTAGTTCGGGTTTCGATAGGTAGCGAGAGCCAATAAAGATGATTATACATAGACACATTTTTTGTTTGTAAAATCTGGCTGTTTATCAATTTTCCTTCTTTTCAATGTCCCACTGTTGTCTTTTTGTAGCCCTATAATAGACCAAATCTGATGAAATTCTTCCCAAATTTGTGATTATAAAAAAGAAGGCATCTTCTGTCCCAGTATTGGTGTCAATTTGGATAAATGTTAAATTTTATAGGATCAAATTCACTATACAGTGCGTATCAAAAAAAAAGTAGACAGAAAAAAAAAATTATTACGCGAAAATTTCGTGATCTAGAGATTATTTTTTGTTATGAATATTTTACCTTGGACCTAAGCTATATGATGATACTGTTGGTATTGAAAGTATTTCACGCATGAGTGAGTACAGCCCACTTTTGTCCAATCGGCCAAAAATGCATTTGCGCACAGAATTGTGTTCACATAGTCAATGTTTAATGCGTCACAGACCGGTGCTGCAGAAGCTCTCAACTGATGTGCACAAGGATTGAATTCTCAGCATGTCCAGAGAAGATGTAATATCAATTTTGTGGCAAAAAAAGACAAAAATGAAACAATGATTCAGAAGTACCCCTCTAAAAAAGGAGAAAATGTCATGTTTGCAAGATGAACTGTGAATTGAAGAAAATGGCATTTTCTTGTTTTTGAAGGGGTGGGGTGGGTTGTATCTGAATCATTGCTTCATTTTTGCTTCATTTTAAATCCTCAGCATGCTCAAAGAAGAGCTTATATCAATTCTGTGACAAGAAAGGCAAAATAAAGCTGAATAATTTTGATACAATTACCAACCCCCAACCCCCTGAAAAAGAAAAATGCTTCATTTTTTTTTAAATTCACAGTTCATCTTGCAAATATGACATTTTCTTCTTTTTTTTGGGGGGGGTATATCTGAATCAGTGCTTCATTTTTGTCTTTTTTGTCACAAAATTGATATTAGCTCTTCTCTGAGCATGCTGAGGATTCAATCCTTGTGCACATCAGTTGCGAAGCTGCTGCAGCACCAGTCTGTGAGGCATTAAACATTGACTATAAGAACACAATTCTGTGCGCAAATGCATTTTTGGCCGATTGCACAAAGGCGGGTTGTGCTCACTCATGCGTGAAATACTTTCAATACCAACAGTGTCATCAGAAAGCTTAGGTCCAAGGTAAAATATGAATATTAAAAAATAATCTCAAAATCACGAAAACAATTTTTAATAAAAAAAAATTCTAAGTGTCTACTTTTTTTGATACACACTGTATTATATCAAAAGAGATCACAAACGTCCACACCCACATCCACACTCACATTCATTTTTACACACAGACAGACAGACACACACACACACACACTACATCACAGACACACTCACCACACACATGTACACACCACACACTCACACAAACACACACCATACACACACACAAACACAAACACAAACACATCACACACACATACACACACACACACACACACACACACACACACACACACACACACACACACACTACCCTCCCTACTCAAAAGTATTGCAACATACACTATGACGCATGCATTTTGAGTTGAAGGGGTCTTTCTATAATGATATACTAATGAAGTTTATTATTGGAAAATGCAAAATTATTTGAAAAGAAATCACTGAATATTCTTTCTCCTTTCTTCTCTAAGGCGGAGAGATTATCAAATGCAGGCACGCCCACGGCAGAGGGGCGGGAACATAAAATTTAATAATTTTTCGACTCCCTGTAGAGGTGGGGTGTTAATTCACACTAGTATCGTAATTCGGTTTCATATTTTCCGTGAAATGGTTTTGATGGCTTGCAAAAACTTCCCACAAACAAAAAATGTCAATGTGTTCCCCTTGCGCTTTCTCAGAGAGAAGACACCACCCCGCGAAGACGAAAGCGCCTCCTATCTTCATAAGACAGTGGTAAGGAGGATACGCCCGATAATTTCAGAAATCACCTCCTCAAGTTGCGATTTCTTATTCTTTCTCAATTCTAAAGGCGGTTTATTATTGCAAACATCCTAAAATTTGCAGTCATGCAACTTTTCAGTACATTGGATATAATAATGTGGACAGAAGGCCATCATCTTCATGTTAGTAGCCTTATCTTCCTTACCACTGTCTTATGAAGATGGGAGGCGCTTTCGTCTTCGCGGGGTGGTGTCTTCTTCCTGAGAAAGCGTCAGAGGAACACATTGGCATTTTTTGTTTGCTGGATGTCTTTCAAAGCCGTCAAAACCGTTTCACGGGAAATATGAAACCGAATTACGATACTTGCGTGAATGAACACCCCACCCCTACAGGGAGTCGAAAAAATGTTAAATTTTATGTTCCCGTCCCTCTGCCGTGGGCGCGCCTGCATTTGATAATCTCTCCGCCTTGGAGAAGAAAGGTGAAAGAATATTCATTGATTTCTTTTCAAATAATTTTGCATTTTCCAATAATAAACTTCATTAAGATATATTTATAGAAAGACCCCTTCAACTCAAAATGCATGCGTTATAGTGTATGTTGCAATACTTTTGAGTAGGGAGGGTACATACACAGTGGATACATACACACACAGAAACACAAACACAAACTTTCACACAAAAAGACACACACACACACACACACACAGATAGCATAATGAATGCAATTCTGGATGGGTTAAGTAACCAGACGTGGTGCACATTAAAAGGGGGTTTATACTAATGGAATTAACACACATACAGACCCAGGGAATGCAGTTTCTGCTTTGCAAATTCTTGGTTTTTCATAAAAATTTCATTATTGATCATTTGAAACTTACTTTTCTGCACCCTACATTTCCTAGGTATGCAAAAGTTACAGATTACTGACAGATATACAAATTACCAGGGATGGGGTTGAGGCCAGCCTTGACCTTGGCCTTGGACCGAAGTCACGTGTACGAAGTCTATGTGAAAAATATTTTTCTAGTGGCCTCGTGACTTGAAACGGTCGGCCTCGACTCTATCTCTGCCAATTACAATGACCATACCCACAACTGCATTTAAATCTCACAATAAACGAAAATAATACAATCAACTCGTTTTGTAAATCTAAACGTTTCATGTATTTCTCTTAGTCAGTTTTATACAGGATACCTGTTTGGAGCAATATACAGAGTATACATTGAATACAATCTGTACATCATGTAATACATGCATCAACAAAATGCCATCTTCACATCATAGAGAAATGTTTCTAGCCATCTTACAAAAAGGAATGGAACGCTTGATACAAGTGCCAATACCCATCCAGGAGAAACGTGATGTATACAATCTCAGTTAAACCCCCAAGTATAGTTTTGGCCGATCAAACAACTTATTCATCAATCATTCTATTGTCACCCCAGACAGCAGAAAACAACATCAAACCCACTGAAAATTGTATATAGAGACAAATTGTGATGTTTTAACCATAATAAGGATACTGAGGTTTCTTTCGGTATGCATAATATCTGGGGGGGGGAGGCGGAATTCGCCCCCCCCCGAGATCTAGCCGTTGAATCGAGCACGAAAATCGGTACGCACGTTCTAGACGTAATCTACAAGAACTGTATAGTATAATAATACATTAAATTAATTTCGATATCAATTAATTATGATATATTATGCGTAAATCATAATTAAGACTTAAAATACTATTAAAGCTCACATGTGGCTGCTAATTTATTGTGTCGGACACTCTTTTTAGCATCTTAACCAAGTTTACTTGAAAAAACTCCGGAATCAAAATTGACTTCTTATGTATTTTATTGTTTTTTCAAATTTCTTATGTATTTCTGTGTTTTTTCAACCTTTTGTTTTCTATTGTTTTTTTGATGAAATTTGTCGTGGACACTTTTGCGGTTATAAACAGCACAAAATTAATTAATTTCAACCAATAAAAGTAAAAATAATCATACATTTATGAATTTTGGCTGAAAACACAATTTGTATTGGAGATGTACACAAAATCACGTTTTTGAGCAATTTTTGGGGTGACATGCAAGTACAAAATGTTACGTAACTTGGGAACCGTGTACCCGGACGTCGCTGCGCGACATTCGAGAGAATAAAGTCATGAAACGCCGTGGCAACTGCTTCTCGCGTCGCAGATATTTTTTAGGGTTAAATTATCACAGAACATGTAGCAGGATGTACATTACCTATGGGAAATGTTGGGGGTCCCGCCACCCCCAACTCCGAAATTTTACATCTTGAGTAATTTCTCAAAAATGGGAGAATTTCAGAGTGAGCAATTTTGCACGGGATTAATAAATCTTATAGGTCTTTCTAGAAAACAATTACAAAAAGTTCCTTTTTTACCATTTACCATTTAGCAAAACTATACTTGGGCTTTAAAAACATTTTTCTATACTGCAAGGTTACAGGAAGATTGCCTGAAAGAAATTTATCAACAAACACGTTAAAAAGGTCTAAAGAAAACCACAGTAATTTGGGACCTTTTGCTGCCGAAGTTAAATTGCAAGTATCACTGACAGTAGTAGTTTGCATATGTTTGATACTTTACAAGGTAATTGCATTAAATAACATTACCTACAATACAACAACTTGGCCAAACAAAGCCATCAGCGTGAGTTAGAGCACTGAAAAACATAAGTCTGCCATCATAAATACAGGTAGAAATACCCAAAATATCTGAACTGACTGAACAAATGTCTTCCCAATTTCAATCAATAACAAAATGCTCATAATTTTCAGTACATTTCAGTGGATATACATTTTGTCTTATGGCTGACAGAAGGCCATAAACATATGCTCTACGTAGAAGGGTACAAAGAGTAAATTGCCTCTAACTTGAAAACCACGAGCCCATTGATATTTGCATTTAACAAACCAACAGATTGATCACAAGACCTTGGTTTCATGTTAGATTTAGGCAATGGCTTTCGAAGTTGAAGGCAATTTACAGAAAGGCCCTTCTACCAGGAGCAACAGCAATCTGCCAGGCAGATGAGTTGCTCTTACAGTCCAACCTCAGTTATCCAGCCACATCGGGACCAGTAACTATCCGCATAAGTGATATGGCTGGATGAGAGAGATAATGTACAAACACAGTACATTCTAGCAAGATCTTTGGGGTCTTAGGGGATTACACATTTCATGAACTATGTATTACAAACCACAGAACACGCACAAATTGCAATAGGCCCCACACAAGTGACACTTCATTTTATTGTTCCCCTGATACCCAGCAGTTGTCTGTGTTTATGATAACATTTCTGATAAAGGTGTCTCAATTACTGACAGTGACTGGTAGATCCATTATCCCAATAACAGATAGATCCATTTAAGTGATGGTTGGATAACTGAGGTTGCACTGTATTTACCATGACACAATGCCAAAGAGAATACAGCCAGTCAATAACAGGAGTTAAGAGTCTGGATTTCACAAGCCCACTGTGAAGGTAAATGGAATAGCACCCTGTTTTAACTCAAACAAAAAAATGAACGAAAATGCAGACAAGTTCCCGAAGGTGTCATGCTCAACCAAAATTTGGACGTGGAAATTATGCCCGCTCCCCAAAGTGCAGAAACGCTGGGAAGTGTTTAGGAATGATAAAGACAGCGAATCTTTCAAGAATATTCGGACAGGTTGCCGAATGAATGCAGCTTTACTCATTTTGCATTCAGCGTCTTGTCCATGCCATAGTGGATGCTAGCTTCAAGAGGATTTCAATCAGTTCTACACATACTGAGACCACAAATATCAATAGTCATGCTGCTGCCCATCAATGTCTTGTATTCACCATTCTATGTTCAAATCAGAGTGGAGTTTTGCAAGATGATGAGAGAATACAGATTGTACAGCTCATTGTGCACCTCGGATGGACAGAAACTTCATGAATGATGATTAACGGTGCAGTAGCAGTCCCTCACAATACTGCAGATGTAGACCGCCATTGCTGTTTAACTTTGGTACATTCCTCTATGTAGGCTATTTGGCTTCTTGTGCTTTCTTTTGTTTCTCTTTCTCTTGCTTTGCCAGTGCTTTCTCTTTTGCCTGCAGGAACAATGAGAGAAAATAGAGACAGAAAAGACATATTCAATTGCAGCTCCACTTGAAATGTTGATGTATATTCAGGGCTTGCATCCAGTATTTCCTGAAAATTAATCATGCAAACACCAATAGCAGGACTAGGTCATTTAACACATAAACACGTTTTTTTTTTTTTTCAAAGACTGATTAAAATTCAAATTTTTCCATGACTTTAACTCATTAATGACTACACTTAGATGTATTAAAAATAAGCGTTATATCAAACTCATATTATTTTCATCTGGATAAAGGCATCGTATAACAATATTTCCATTTAAAGACACTATATAACACTGTGGAAGACCCGTTTAAAAATTGTCGAACTTTGCTATCTGACAGTGTTTGAATGGACAAATAAACACCCTAGAACACAAAAGTTTGGACAGTTATGCTGTCACTAGTACAATATGTGTAGATACAAATTGGCACATTAATTTTATATCGGGCGATAGGAAATTCTGCAACACAGCAGTCTATGGAGAAAAGCTGGAATGGTCTCTCAATGATTTTCACTTTTTTAAAGCACTTTATGATTGTTTTACACTGCAATTTTTTCAGGGCTTCATTTTTAGACTGTATCAAAGACACTAGTAGCATGGGGAATCATGTAGCTCCGATTTTTTAAACTGGAAATATTGTTATACAGTGCCTTTAAGAAAATGTGAGCTACATGATTTCCCATGATACTAGTGTTTTGGATAAGGTCTAAAAATGAAGCCCTGAAAAAAATACAGTTCAAAATGATCATTAAGTGCTTTAAAAGAGTAAAAATTATTGAGAGACCATTTCCGTTTTCCCCCATAGACTGCTGTTTCACAGAATTTTCATCGGCCGAGAATAATTCATGTGCCAATTTTTCAACTGTACATATTTCACACGTGACAGCATAACTGTCTGAACTTTTCTGTTCTCGAGTGTGCATTCAAACACTGTCAGATATTTCAGATAGCAAAGTTTGACTAAAATGGGTCTTCCACAATATTATATAGTGCCTCCAGATAGTAAACACTTATGCTTGAATAGTGTGTTAGGAATAGGCACACAAAAGTTGTTTTCATCATCACTTGAAATTAAAGGGCAGTGGCATCATTGATAGAAGGAAAACTAGAGCAGTTTGACTGCGTGCAGCCAATGAATATGCCTCCGCTCTCCCAGTCCAATTAATTTAAATTAAAATGCATCATTCATGTATGTATCCATAGTAATGAGCTTATGTAAGGTCCTGTGACCTTTGACCTTTCAACTGCAAAATCTAATCAGTTCATTGTAGCCTCACACGTAAATATTCAATATTGAATGCTGTGCCTCAAAAAACAGCAACAACAAAATATACTTCACCAAAGTTACATCAACATTTGATCAGCCATTCTTAGATTATAGCAATAATGAACCCAAATCAGACATGTAATGGGCCTTGTGTCCTGTGACCTTTGACCTTTCAACTTGAAAGACTTTTCAGTTCATCAATGCCATATAATACACACTTCTCCAAAGATACACCGAAATCCAGCAAGCCGTTCATAAGTTATCCAATGTAACGAACCAAATCAAACATGTATGAGGCCTCGTGACCTTTGACCTTCCAACTCTGAAATCTAATCAGTTTATTGGTGCCTTATAATGCATACTTCACCTAAGTTACATCAATATCAGTCACAAGCCGAAATCAGACATGTTTTACCCCTTTGACCTGTGACCTTTCAACACCAAAATCTAATCAGTTCATTATTGCATTATTGTACACACTCGGTCCTACTTGTAACATTAAATTCCGATCAGCTGTTCAACACACATGTCGATGTTGACATACATAATTTTTCCAACATGTCAACAAAAAAATATCAGATCAACCACAGCCCTTCTATAAACGGATACAGCACAAACATTGAAATGGTTCAATTGTCCTACCTGCTGAACTAAAGGCACTAACTCTCCTTTACTGGCCAAAACCTTGAGGAGTTCCATGATAAGAGGAAGGTAGTTGTGTTTCCGTCGGATGTTCTCCACCTGCAAAACAACCAGGAGGATGCAAGAAACGCTAGCATCAATCACTAGATACCTTTTTGACAAGGCCCTCTCACTTTATTGGTCCTCATAAAAACAAAATTTAACTAAAGACTGCTGAACTTACTCTATATAAATAAGAAAGTGCACTAATTGGGTATTTGACGGTATTTGTTTTGTAGTCACCAGCATAGATAGCAATCTATACTCAACTTTACAGTTAGTGATGATTGATACCAATACACAGCCATCAATTAGTAAATGATTTTTTTTTAAAGAAAAATTTCATTCAACATTTGTGACCTGTCACCATGATGCCCTGACACAGCAAAACAACCCAATGGCAAGGAAAGTGCCAAATATCATAATTATGATAAAAAGTACGAAAGTGAAGTGTCCTCAAAAATCAAAAGTTGTTTGACCTTCACATGTTGCAAAAGTTTGAGTATTGACATTTTTCACCCAAAGTATATTTCTTTCTATGTTCATGTTCCATAAGATGTGGGACTTTATCAGGGTATCGTGGTGACAGGTCACATTTAAAATTTCGAATAAATAATATAAATGTATGAAAAAATAAACAGGAAAAACTCGACTACAGTGCCTCTCGTTATAAAGAAATACCTGATATAGCAAATTCCATTATAAGAAAAGTAAAAATCTCTAGTCCCACATCTCAATACTTTGTATTCTAATTGTTTTTGCAAACGCCTGCTTAATGAAGAAATTTCATATATAACAAACAAATTTCATGATCCGAGGACCTCTTTATAACGGAGTGGCACTGTATTATCATATATAATCTTTACGCCTGGCATTAAGCACAGTGTCATAATATCAATGGATAAGTTTGGATACTTAACTTGGCAAGACTAATACAATCTAGCTTAGTAGATGTCACATCATGTGACATGACTCGGTGTCTCAAATAGATTGATCCCAGACAGAGCACATGCACTGGTTTCATGTACACTGCACGCTCAATCAACCATATCATACTTGCGCTGCATACGAACAAACACGTACTACAAACTGTACTTTGCACTTGATCGCAACAGTGAATGAAGCTACACTCACGCACTCATATGTGTACACTCAAGTCACGTGGCCTCACTCAAGTCACAGGGCCTGTCTCGAGTCACTGGGAAGACTTGAGTCAGTGGGAAGACTTGAGTCAGTGGGCACTCAAGTCAAAGTCAAGTCAAGTCATGTACTGTGGAGACTCTGGTCAAATCCAGTCATTTAGGCTCCCGACTCAAGTCTAGTCAAGTCATTTTGCCTTCCCGACTCAAGTCAAGTCACAGATAAATGCGACTAAAGGCCTCCGCACACTATG
>JZLH01S0308229.1:0-11757 GCA_001188425.1 Eucidaris tribuloides
AATCTACAAACATTTGCAACAGTGGTAAAATTTTGTTCAGCGCCAAAAAATAGTCTTTTTGCAATCCAAACAGGCCATAAATCTGGAGTTTTTCCCATACAAATGTAAAAGATACAGGGTTCTAAGTTTCAAAACTGAATCACATTACCTTAGAACCGACAATGCATTCATGTTTTAAAAATGCATTTCGCCGCTTAAATATTTTAACACTTTTGTCAGTCAAATGTGTCGTGATTTAAACACTGTCATATAAACACACAAACAATTGACATATGTAATATATTTTCAGAAAAGATAAGCAAGAAAGAGAGACATGTGGAAAATTGTGGAGGTTACTGAAAAAATTTCAAGAGGTTTCCTAAAATCTTTTCATGATATTTTTTTATTTTGTTAGTTACCAGGGACAACAATCAAATAAGCCAAATAAATCAGTAGTTAATGTCATAAATTTTAATTTTGTTGAAATTAGACAACCTTTTCTGTCAATTGTTAAAGACTTTGAAAGGCCTTGGTATAAGTTATGTATAACTGTGTCAAAGTTAAGTAAGGTTTTATTAGTTTAAAAGTGAAATGATTTGGTTTCCATGCAACACTATCTTACTATTTCCCTGTTCAAGAGTCTGATATATAAAAGAAAATGATGCATCATGAAACTAATTGTAATCAACTGTTTGGTGTGATGTATTGCATTTGTTTACAGTTTCTTAATACTCAACATTTTTGGAACCGGCAACGGACAAACAGCTATTACTGCATTTGAACGAAAAATGTGGATTTTCAGGAAATTGACGGAGTATGACTTTGCAAAGACCCTTTGACATGCACCATTTGGATACATTACTTGATTAATACAAAAACACTGAATAGTTATGTGTAAGAGATTGTTGAGACAAAAATATGGGTTTTCTCAATTCGCTGAATACACCAAAAAAGTGTCAATATATCCCTTATGTCAAGGGTGTGGGGGGGGGGGGCAGTGCATGCCTAATAATCTTAATCTAATTATTCGCCTTAATCCCATAAGTGATTAGATTTTCTGTATACGGTAGCCTATATACAATGTTTTTTTCAAAATATTTTCTTAAATTGATTTTACCAATCTTAACCCTAAAATGACAAATAATGCAAATAGACTATAATCTATAAGAATTGTATCTCACAATTAATGGAGTGTTTTCTCTCTGAACCGACGCTGGGCAGATGTTAATTTTTCTGTCCCTGGACCTTTACGGACATAAAGAAGGTTTACTGCAATCACGCAAAAACAGAACAAAATTGAGAGCAATATGTACAAAGCGCTCAAGCTAGCCATGAGACTCAGGTTATGCTAAGAGCACACCTTTGTGAGAATAGTATGCAAAGAATTGCTTAATATTAAACAGTTTAGCGGGCAAAGCCCGGCAAGCTATCATGTGCCCTAGTCTGGCTTCCAGACCATTAGCATTCACCTGTATCTCATATTTATTGAGCATAATGATAATTTGAAGGGAAAAATGCGGATGGTCAGGAAAATTGTTATATGCTTTGAAGACGCATCTTGAAATACACATTTGGATATGTTAACTTGAAAACAAAACACTGAATAGTATTTGAGGCTTTTTTAAGAAAACACGTTTGACTCACTTGTATTTCTAGAAAGACACTAAAATGTCCAGTTTACCTTTTGTCATGGGGGGCAGTATAGGCCCCTGCATCCTATTAAACATGTTGAATGCATGCATGGTTCACTAGAAGTTCATAGTCTCCAGCAAGGCATTTATTTCAAGCGCTTTTGTTGATGATCTAACAAAAACCATTGGCAGCTGTCCCTATGGTTTTGTGAGCAGACGAATTGTCGGAGATTTTATGGGGATTTGTATGACATTCCCCGGCAAAATCTGTTGACCCTGTTGACTGGTTGCATCAACTTGCACCGTAGATCATTAACCTTTTTCTCTTGCTTCTGAAATCATTTTGTGCCCTGGATCAGTGTTCTTCCGGACGTGATGAGTCTTCCCCCTTTTATGCCTTCGCAACGAAGTTGTTGGATTTATCATATTTTCGGGTTGTCCGTCCGTCTGTCCGTCCTTGCAAGCGTCCGTCCGTTACCGGTTCTCGTTACCGTGATAACAGCTGATTGGAATTTGTTAATTAAAAAAAAGTGGGTTAGTGTGCGCTCTCAAAACTTGATTTACGTACTATAAGGCAACGATTAAGTTATTGGATTTTGCAGTTGAAAGGTCAAAGGTTATAGAGCCTAAATTATGTCTAATTTGGGCTCATTACCGCCATAACTTAAGAACAGCTGATTGGATTTTGATGTTACTTGGGTGACGTATGTATTACAAGTCACTGATGGAGTGATTACATTTCGGAGTTAAAAGGTCAAAGGTCATAGATCACGAGGCATCACATATGTCTGATTTGAGTTCGTTACTGCGATAACTTAAGAACGGCTCGTCGGATTTTGATTTAACTTGGCGTGAGTAGTGTATCAACGGCCCAGCCAATGAATTGATTAGAACACAATCAAACAATCAATCATCTCATAATTATGGAATATTTAATGAGAATTCATTAGAAGTTGCCATTTTCCGGTGCATAACGGTACATCTGGCATTAATATTTTGCCACCCTAGAAACACAATTATGTTAATCTAAGTTTTTCTAGGAATCGGTTTTTTACTTTAGTCAAATCTCATGAAATCCAAAAAATTGATTCACAATGCTTCGCTTTTCCGCTGAATAAACCACTTGTCATTGAAAATTTGGACGATATAGGAGAAAGAACTTAAATCAACATAATAGTTCCATATAGCTATGAGCCATGAGTGCTACTACCAACTTAAATCTTACGTCACTATTAAGCCAACTATGAAGTATTAGATTATGCAGTGGAAATGCCGTCAAACTGTCAATGAGGGCCTAATAACATGTCTAAATTGGGCTCCTTTACCGCTGATAACTACGCAACGCGCTCGATTGATTTTGAGCGTTGACTCAGCGTGAATTCTATTATATATTCAAGTCACTGACTGGATGTGTGATCTACCATTTTCGGTTAGTTGAAAGATCAAAGCGTCTATAGGTCACGGTCGGCGGGTATCAATATATGTGATATTTGATTCGTTACTGCGATCAACTTAAGCGCAAGCGTTCACCCCTGCGTCCAAGTTGGTTTCCAATAACACCACAGACAAATAAGAAAAAACATATTATGAAACGCTTTGGCGAAAATCCATCAAAGAGAATAAGACTGAGTTATGAAGTGTCAATTGTTTTAATTTTTGCTGACACCACATCCGAGCAAACTCCCTATATGTCACTGTGATTATATATGATCCATTAAAAGTGCTGTTTCTACAGAAATTTGAAAAAGATTTACTCTGTGCCCATTCAACATATTGCTCAGAAAACATTCATACCTGGCTTTTTGAAAACAAAACACCATTCAATTATCATGAACCATTAAAAATGGCAATTTGTGGAATTTATATTACATGACATATGGGGAGCTGCTCGCACGTGACGTCACAAAACTGAAAGTTTGAAACTTCATAACTTTGTTGTTCTATGGAGGATTTTCGCCAAATTTTCATGAATATGTTTCTCTCATTTCTCTGCTTCTATTAGAACCAACTTGACGTCAGGGTGAACTATGCCTTTAAGAACAACTGGTCAGATTTTGATTCAACTTGCGTGAAGTATGAATTACAGTATAGGGCACCAATGAATTGATTAGATTTCGGTGTTCAAATTCCAATGTCAAAGGTCACGAGGCCCCCTATTTGGTCTCTTTACTGCAATAACTTAAGAACGGCTAATCAGATTTTGATGTAACTTGGATGAATTATGTGTTGTAAGACACCGATGAAATGAGATTTTGGAGTTGAAAGGTCAAAGTTCAAAGGTCAGGATGCCCTATACCTGTCTGATTTGGGCTCGTTTTATATATAACGTTAAAAAAGCTGATCAGATGTTGATGTAACTTGGGAAAAGTATGTTTTATGAGACTACGACGAACTGAATAAATTTTGGAGATGAAGGGTCAAAACCTCACGGGACCTTGTATACGTCCTAGTTCAGCTCATTACCATGGTAACTCTGATTAGATTGGATACAGGAATAATGCGTGAATTGGACCGGGAATACTTAGGCGTGTAGTCGATATGATCTATTTTTTTTCTTTTTGTTTGTTTGTTTGTTTGGGGTTTTTTTTTGCTTGTAGCCAAATTTCAGTTCGCTCCATGTAATTTCACCTTGGCGGCCCCCTGACAGAAACGACATTATGATTTATTCACATTTTCACGCGCTTGTGTATATTAGTTTTACACCCCAATGACTTTGAAGGGAGATATAACTGAAACGCCACCATAAAGTGTTACCACAGAAATAACAAGAAAGGTAAGTCCACGTGATGCGATTTTTTTCTTGTTTTAACATTAATCATGAGCTCAGGGGCGTACCTAGACCTTTTTGAGTGGGGGGGTGTAAGAGCCTAATTACCGACAATTTTTTCCACAAATTACCGACGGCAAACGTCTATACATTACAACCGTATAAAGCTCTGGGCATGGTCAACTGTGTATGTTAATCACTTTTTACTGCACCCCTCTTACACCTTGTTAACAATTTCTTTCTCCATTTGAAATAACACATAAATCTTGTATTTTTGCTGGAGTGCAAAAAGGTGTGGCGATTGTTGATGGATAATGAATTGGGGAGGGTCTGGGAGGGGGTTCCCCTCCCATGGTGAGAAAATTTGATATTTTTGCCTTGAAAAGGTGTGTTTCAGCGCCCATTTTTCAAGAAGGAATGCATGATTGATTTTTTTTTTGCTTTTTTTTTGTGTCAAAAGTTTTGGCAATTGTTGAGGCGATAAATTGGGAGGCGTTCATGGGAGGGCGGGGTCCTCCTCAGGTGAGAAAATTTGACCATTTTTGCCTTGAAAATGTGCGTTTTCAGCGCGGCCATTTTTTCCTGAAGGAATAGCATAATTTGCGCATTTCTGTGTAAAGTTGATTGCGAATTTTGTTTTGCTGACAAATTGGGGAGGGTCTGGGAGGGCTTCCCCTCCTCAGGTGTACGAAATTTGACATTTTGGCCTTGAAAAGTGTGTTTCAGCGCCCATATTTCATGAAAGAATAGCATGATTGACCTCTCTCTTTGTCGTGCAAAGAAGGTGTGGCAATTGTTGATTAGCGATAAATTGCGGCAGGTCTGGGAGGGCGGTCGCCTCCCCTCCCAGGGTGAGAAATGTGACATTTTTTCGCTTGAAAATGTGTGTATTCAGCGGCTATTTTTAGATGAAGGAATGCTATAATTGCGCATTTTGTGCAAAGGTTGCCTGCAAATGTTTTTGTGGCTAAATGGGGGAGGGTCTCAGAGGGGGTTCAGGAGCAAGCAGCGAGCGCCTAAACAGGCATGCAGTTTTCAAGGCGTCAGAACGCTTGTCTTTCAGGATATAAATGTTATTCTCTCAGTAGATCGACAAAATGTGATTTCGGTTAACAAAATGGTCAGGGGGCAACTATATACCAATAATTATTAGACCCTTTCTGATTTAATAGTTCTGGCTTGAAGTTCCTCTCCTTTTGAAATCTATACAGAGCGTCATTCATTTAGACAACTATTGCTTTTCTGAAGCTTTTTCAATGCCGTGTGCATTCATTTTCAGTGTTTCGTTTTTTATCGTCAGTATTCAATAACATTTCCCCTTCTTTTATTTATGTCATATCCATTATGGACTGACAATATGTGGGTACAAGGAAAGTTTATAAAGTTATGAGTTAATTTGTGAGCGAGCGGGAGGAGCGAGTTTGAAAATTCGCATTTTTACATAAGAAATTCAATTATTGCATGATTTTTGTTGGTTTTGGGGACATTTTGTTGCAACGAGATGAGTGGTTCTGCTGTTCTATTACTGGAAGACAATACGTTATGATAATAGCACTTACGACAAAGCTTTATTTACCGACAAATCACCGGTCAACAACAGAGCGAGCGGTTTGAAAATTTTTGCGGTTTTTACACTTCAAAAAGTACATTTCTTGGCTTGTTTTGTCGGTACTTGAGACATTTGGTCGGTAAAATAGATTGACATGGCTTTCTCTTCTTACCGACGACATGACGTTATTATAACAATGATGAGCAATCAACATCGGCAAAGCAGCCGTCAACAAAATCTTGGCCGTTATGCGAGCGAGCGACGAGCGAGTTTGAAAAATTTGCGTTTTTACAGCTTCAAAAAGTCCATTTCTTGCTTTATTTTTGTCGGTACTTGAGACATTTTGTCGGCTAACAGATGACATGCGTTTTCTTTTCTATTTACTGAGACGACGCTAACGTTTATGATGATATGATTACAACATTTAACCGGCAAAGCACCGTCACAAATCTTAGGGTCGTTATGGGCGAGTTTGAAAAAAATTGCGTTTTAGCTTTCAGAAGTGGCTCATTTCTTGGCTTATTTTCGTCGCGTACTTGAGACATTTTGTCGGTACAAAATGTCTATATGTACCGACAAAACTCGGAATATGCCATTATTGGAGCAATCTGTCTCGCCTGCCCTCCCCTTTGCTACGCTAGTGATTTTTTCTTCTTTACTCGCCGCTTTTCCTTTTCTTACTTTTCATTTTCTGTTTTCCCTTTCTCTTCTTTTTCTTGATCTTTCCTCCTCATTTTTCCTCCCTGTTCTTTCCTCCTCTCTTTTCCTATTCCTTTCTCTTCTCTCCTTTCCTTTCTCTCTTTTCCCTTTCTTTCTTTTCTTTCTTCTTCTCTCTCCTTCTTTTTTTCTCACGCCGCCTTTTTTTTCATTTTTTCCCGACGGCAGCGCAAGATTTACGCGACAATATACCAGAGCATCCACACCCCCCCCCACACCCCCCGGTAGGTACGGCCCTGCATGAGCTTGAATTCAAGATTGTATATCATGTTAATGTTATTGAATATTTCAAGTATGTCAATGGATATTCTGTTATGTGCATGGTGTAATAGCATGTTGGATAAACATATAGTCCCAAAACTGGTCGATACTGTCTACAGGTAGCTGGGTACTTCTAGCTGGAAACAGAATTTACCAGTTTACTACACGATACTGTTTAGAAATTGCTTACTATGGAAAGCAAATGGCGTGCTCCGATAAAACTAAGATTCTCCAGTAAACACTCCATCATTAAGAAAAGGCTAACGCCATTTTAGGGTCAATGGGTGTACTATATGTAGGCCTGTACGTCAGCGCCATCATTATTCGTACAAAACGTGCCTATTCACTGTGACGAAGGTTCATTTATAGTGTGGCCTTTTTTCAATGTGACCTATCTTTGGTCAACTGTTAATACAGTCACGGTTTTCGGAATCACTGAAAATAGTGATCTTTTGTTAACAGAGCTTTCTTTGCTCGACGTTACAATGCATGGATTTACGGCAGAAAAGGAAATGTGATCGCCGTGTATTCACTTATTGCACAACGCCACTCTGTAAAAATTAACCAGAGACAGGCCTTTAACATAATCCTACTTTTCCTTCTTTTTCTTACTTTTTTCGTGAAGATGCGAATTTTCCCATTTCCCCCAAACCCGGCCTACTTTTTGTCAAAACCTTTGCGATAGGTTTAATATATATTTGGATTTGGACAGTCTTTACAGATTGTTGCTGAGAGTACTGTAACTGCCAAAATCACCTGTTTGGGAAAATTCGTTTCCGCAGATTTCCGCTTTTTCGCCAATGCTTTGTTTCCCGCATATTCCGCATTTCCATTTTCTTCAGGGTTACTACTCTAAACACTACTTATGAATATCCTACTCCTAAATTTCCTCTACTTTGGTGGATGGAATCCTACCTTTCCCCTACTTTTTGGAAAATTTTGCTCCTAATTTTCTCCTACTTTTTCAATCAATCAGTGTTAAAGGCCTGAAAGATTGGCCAGTGGGAATACAGGGATGGTGATGAAGAATTTGTAAGATCTGGGAAGAGAAAGCCTGGCCCCAATGATGGAAAAGATCAATTTTCATTCTTCTATTCATTCTCTACAGACATTCTTTATTCTTTATAACTTGCATTTACATACAAACTTATATTCATCAATAACAAAACGAAATTGGAAGGCAGTCAAATGGATCGGCGTAGTTGTCCTAATGACCGGTTCCTCTTCGGGAATTGGACTCGCAACAGCAGAGCGACTGTCACGTGATCCGAACAAGTCATTCCTGGTGGTTGCTACGGTGATTGCGCTGGAGGAGAAAGATGATCTTGTTGCTGCCGTTGGGGACGCTCTTGATGATACACTCTTCATTATGAAGATGGACATCACCAAAGACGACGACATAGACTCGGTCGTGAAACACGTTATCAGTACTTACGGGAAGATTGACATTCTATGTAAGCAAGCCCTTGTTAAAGATTGGGTTCAGGATTTGCAAGACCACCATTTCCCTTCATATCATCACCAAATCGTAGTTAAAGGTTAGTGACATGATTGGTAACACTTGAAAATGCCTCAAGAACCAAATGACTTGAAATATACCGTATACCAACTATACACCAGCAGGAGTGGATCACCCACCTGGGAGGATTTGTCTGTAATTTGTTTACTTAAGGAGAATCAATCATAAACATAGGAGTATCTTAATTTTTACCGGGGACGATAAAAATAAGCTCCATAGAGAGCCACACAGCAGGTTTCCGTGGTACGAGTGATATTGACATTGTTTATTTTAGAATGAGTCAATGTTTGACTACAAGATTTTCACAGCAAAATCCTTGCATAGTTTACTTGCTTCTAGAGCACTTTCAGCCCAAGTTGAGGACTACCCCTAATCATGTCATTTACCTTTAAGTATACAAACGGTGTTGTGAAAAGTTTGAGATCCACATGTCATGAAATTATTATTTATGAGAAAAACTAATAACCACTATGCTGCCAGAGTAGTTCGTTTCCCGATGAGTTCAAATTTTGCTCAGATATGTGTTCGCATCACCAGCTGAGCGCTGTGGTCAGTGGCTGAGTATATGGTCAGCAGCTGAACTCTGCGTGACCTTCGGGTAGCTGGCCACGACAGGACGCGCCAGACACCACTAACTAAATTGTCGTAAAAGCATGGGCCGTCACGTTACAAATTTTGAAGTTTAATTGTACAGATTTTCACAAAATCTGTATACGTAGTCTAACTAAAGGTTGTATGAGAGGTGTTTATTTATAATAATCTTGACACTGTGAATGATTTCAGCTGATTTCATTCATTTTGTCGTGCTTTGGCGTGCAAATCCTGAACCCAATCTTTAATGCACACACATTAAACCAGATATGTAATGTTTTCGTTAATGTAACAATATACAAGACATATTATCACCAAGATTATGTTTCACAAAAGTGCGTAACTCATAGGTAAGCCAAGGTGTAGGTCTGTCAAACATATTCAAGTTCATAAAACGTTAACAAAAAACTAGTGATTTAGCCCCAAATTGTTAAAAATAACCAAACCATCAAGAGTAGAATTGACAAGATTTTTTTTTTATTATTATTTTTGTTTTGCAATCGGCGTTTAATTGTTACATAAGATGGGTCTTTCAAACCTCCACAACAAAGATTTTTAATTGAAGTGTATAGTAGACATGGTAGAAAAGATACTTAAGTCACATAGTTCTACTTTCGAGTCAACAAGTTTTTGAAATTTCGTACAGGCCACAATCATTTGAATTTTTTCTTCAAATTTGTTGACATTGCTTAATACCATGCATGCCTATTCTATCAAATGTGATGTCTTAGATATTATAGATTTCTTAAAATCAAAAACTAATATTATGGGCTTGAGTAGGCCTACTTCTTGCTCTGCAAACAATGGTCTGAGTAATAAATAAATGAATATCAAAACTACCTAATTGTATATATTTTTGGAATGTCCTCAGTATGACTAACAATTTGATATATAATTTGTTGAATTTGGATTTTGTTAAAAATTTGATCTTTGACCGGAAGTGACCCCATATCTTATCAACAAAGCACAAAACATTTAATGAATTAATATTTTCTTAATCCTTGTGACTCGGCGAATAATTTAAGATACATTTTGAAGAAATTAGACCAAGTTGAAAATTGACCCCGATTGACCCCTCCCCTGACCCCTACTAGGGAAGGGTCAACTCGACCATAATTTTGCCAGAAAGGTCCCGGCATGTAACGACGTTAAAACACTTATTAACTAAATTTCGTCAAATGTGACTTAGATACGTCTTATATTTAACTCTTCAAATTAAGACAGTTATTTCAACAGGTACAACTACAGTAGCTACACTCCTCTGCAAAAGCATATAACAGTAGCAGAGACCGACATTTTGAAATCACACGATATATAATGATAGATTCAAGCTTGGTGACCATGCAGGGGATGTGCCAAAATGTGACAGACAGAATGAAGACACGCTACATGACAAAATGAGGAGCAATATATTGATAGCACAATACACGCACATTTGCAACCGGTCTAAATTCTACTATATCGTGTATATGGCATACCTAGCATCGTATCGAATCAAATCGTATCAAATGCTAGAATAAAGTTTTATATATACCTAGGAGGAAAAACAGGTAACGCAGGGACGGTCTGTTGTAAAAAGTTGTTAGGTGTCATTGTATCCAGAGAACACACCTCCGCAACTTCTAGGTGGACTACATCGAGAGTATGCTGCTGAAAAAATTCGCGGCTACTTTTTCAAAATGGCCGCCGTGAAAAGTTGTTTTTGAAAGTGTTTACAATAACTTAATAATGGAACCTAATTTTACCATGTGTGTGACATCATATTAAAGAAAACTAAATTTTCTTCCAGATGATAACCATGTTTTAAAAGATTGAAGTACAATTTAAGTGAAATTTGTGGACAGAGACATGATTTTTTACCACTTTTTCAAACTTAATAAATAATTGTGGAGGAAGGTTCCCTGAACACGATGATACCCAACAATATTTTACAACAACAGACTGTGTCTCAAAACCTCTGAAAATGAGGTTTTGCCCCCTAGATAATAATTGCTTTTATAACGGACAATCGACTTAAGTTGGCTTTGAATGACGAGACCACTTCCTTGAGGCTGTAGTGTATTGTTTATTTCAGAACTTTGGTCGAGGTACTTTTGGTACGACGCTTCGCGTACATTAGAAATCATACGGGTATAGAACATTTTTTGGGGAAAAACAATATTGCTGACACACAATGCTTTGTTACTTATAAAACTACTGTTTTATTTCTCCTATAGTGAACATTGCAGGTATAGGACAAGCCGGACTTATCGAGTCTTGTAGCCGCCAAGAGATTGAACGGGTGTTCAATATCAATACGATAGGGGCGATAAGGCTGACACAGGCGGTACTTCCGTACATGAAACAGAAAATGGCGGGAAGAATTATTACAATCACCAGCATTGGTGGCAGAATAGGTGAGATTGTTATATCATACTGCAGTCAACTATTTTACGGAGAAATTGAACGTCATGATATGTCATTTTACCATAAAAGCCCCTGAAATCTATTACATGGGGATATGTACCAGCTAAATGATAACATAAATTTGAAATTTTGTATTAGAAAATAAGGAAGATATTGTTTTACACACATTGTGGCTACACGCTCTCATTTCCCCTACATTTCTTTGTGTGTTTGTGTGTGTGTGTGTGTGTGTGTGTGTGTGTGTGTGTGTGTGTGTGTGTGTGTGTGTGTGTGTGTGTGTGTGTGTGTGTGTGTGTGTGTGTGTGTGTGTGTGTGTGTGTGTGTGTGTGTGTGTGTG
>JZLH01S0308229.1:14187-27397 GCA_001188425.1 Eucidaris tribuloides
AATAATAATAATAATAATAATAATAATACATGTAATAATAATAATAATAATAACAATAATAATAATAGTAATAGTAATAATAATTATTATTTTTATCTAGGATATGTGTCGTAGCACCAGGACAAACATCCACTCGTCTCACTTTCGGTGTAGCCGAGGGTTTAAAGGCTGTGAGCACGGACGAAACCGTGAATGTCATCGATCGAAGACATGCCCGCAACCTTGTCAATGCCATGGAGGTAACCTTTCCCATGTTACCGATGAAAGACGTTGTTGCGGTGTTAATGCGTTGCATCGAAGAAGACAAGCCGGTTTTAAAGCACCTAGTCGCAGAGGCACATAAAAGTAGTCTCCGACTGCTCGGGTCAGATATTACAGGCGAAACTGGGGTCAGTGATATGATCCAAGTCATTAATACGGATTAAAGATTGTGTCAGGGATGTGCAAGACCATTACTTCCCTTCATTATCAATACCAAACAGTAGTTTAGTACTCACAAATGGTGTGTTGAAAGTTTGAGATCTATACGTCATGAATTTGTTGTTTTACGAGAAAAAACTAATAACGACCTGTTACCAGAATGTTGTTCTTTCCGTGAGTTTCAATTTTGCTCAAACTGCGAATCGCGGTAATGTGTGTCGTCGCAAGACCAGCGGGGCGCACTGATTGGAATTGAATTGAATTGAATTGAATTGAATTAAACGGTTAAACGGCTAACCTCCGCACGACCTTTGGCTAACGGCTGATCGGACAATTTTGGAACGGCACGTGCACGTTTGACGTCGCGGATTTTTTGAAATTGTTTCTGAGTAATTTGAAAAAGGATGAAGTTTAACCGTCCAGATTTTCACCAAAACTCAATATTTTACCCCAAGTCTCTATGAGAGGTGTGTATTTATATTATTCTTCACATTGGATATGATTTCAGCTGATTTCATTCATTTAGATGTTTTTGACGTGCAAATGAATGACACAATCTTTAAGAGGGCACAATGTTCCCTTGCCAGATGTTTGTTCTCCACGTACATAGTTTTTGTTCCGTTTTAACCAAATTCATTGACTTTTCCTAAAATTAATTTGGTCGCCTGTCCCTATTGCCTCGTCGCGGGTCACCGGGCGGGGCGAGTTCTATCAATGTACATGTAGTGAGCCATTTAGTGAACTGTGAATTATTTTTGTCCTGTTTATTTTTAATAGTGCCATGCTTTGACAGGGGGAGGCAGGTGACATTTTTTTGTGATTTGTTTTATAGAACTGTTTTCATCACTACCTTCCTTTTGTCGGAGTGGGACGCCAGTGTACGTATGTGTGTTTTGGGTGAAAGAGAAATAGAAGGTGTTACGTTAAGGTATTCGCTCCGGCCTGTGCGTCGGGAAGATTCGGCTGTCCACCCAGCCTGTCTTTGGGGCTCTCGGCGTTGGACATTGGGCTTCCATCCGATCTCTTAAATCATTTTGCTTTCTTATTATTATATATGAAACTACACTGTTTATTTTTTATCTATTAATTTATTTTCTTATTTTTTTTCTTTGATTGTCTTATAATTTATCATTGATTTCTTGTGTTACTGTAAATCATGAAAATCAATAAAACATGAAAAAATGAAGTGCAGATAATTTCTCTTGCAGGTCTTTATTACACATCTAATTGGTTTAATGTTTTATTTCAAGAAAATATAATTTGGGATTGATTTCAGTGACGCTAAAATTTGGAATTAAGTCGTATGAAAATGATGCACACGCAGTGTAAATGAGGGATTTTTGTGAGTTTAAATTTAATACAGATGACTGACACTTAGTGTTTTACTCATTACAGCGGGAAAAACCATAAATTAAATGATGAAATTTTTGTTTAGGTTTTGTTAACACATGCTACTCATAAAAAAAAACAAAATTTGATGATTTCATTCAATCCGTGACCAGCAATTAAAAAGATATACGTTGTCGACATGTATCAACATATTGTAGCATTTAGTTAGTGGGATGCAACTTAATTTACGAAAATATACATGTACACGTGTATGTCACGTTAGTATGTGAAAACCGAGTACAAAAAGGACAAACTGTATTTTAGTTCTTATACGCTAACAATTACGATAGTGATGTTGGGTGTTTATTTTTGGCAGTGATGTGTTCAGAATTTTGGAGTAGTGGATTACACTTGTATGTGTGGTGATGGGTTAAATTCGTAAATATTTCGTTTCTTTTAGTTGGATGTAGAAGGTTAATTCAATGCGTGTATCGTGAGTGTCTTTGTTAATTAAAAAAAAATACGTATATTTCAAAATTTCGTTTGAATGTTTAATTTGTTGTTTGTAATGAAGCAAAATTCTTTAATGTTGCACTACATTAGTCGCACACACACACACACACACACACACACACACACACACACACACACACACACACACACACACACACACACACAACACACATACACACACACACACACACACACGTCCGCGCGAGCGCACATGTACAATAACTCTTAAATGTCAATAATCAAGTCAACTGGATAGCAATAAGATAACGGCCCTGCAAGGAAACTGTAGATGCAATTTGCACCCTCAATCACTAAACTGTTTACATCCAATCGTTTTGCCCACATGTATTTTCATATTATTATATTTTTCATATTAATTTTCGTATTATGTAACAAAGTGTGAAAATGTTTAAGTTGAATAACGCAAGGTGAATAGCACACGCCTATTACAGTGATTTCAAATAATTCTAATAATAATGTTATACAAATTTAAGAAATCAATGATCGATATCTTAGACATTGTATAGGTTTTCATTTCTGTTTAGGGTTCTTTTTTTTTTCTTTTTCTTTTTTGGTTTCTGTTTTTGTAAAATCACTCATTCTACCGGGCTGTATTTCACAATTCTTGTATTCTTGAAACCGCACGCGTGCAGTGTAAATGTGACCGCAGTGTAACTACTCCTACAGTGTAACTGTAGGAGTTTCAACATTTGGGCCAACTGTTCGTAAAATTGTATTACGGGGGAGATGATAAAACTTACTTTCCCTCTAGGGGAACTGTGATATTTGTCGTTTGTGGTAAATATATCGTAAAATACTTTTTTGTAGTTACTTCATATTTAGTTGGAACATGAAAACATCAAGGTTAAGAATGTAAATATTCTTAACTTTGAGGATATTGTTATTTTGAAAAGGTAGTCAGTGTGCGCCATCAGAATGACCTCTCACTTTGAATGTACCGTATAAATCATTCCGTTCATGATACAGCATTACAATGATACGGGTTTTTTTTATGTGGATGAATCCTACATTTAAGTTCAGAAACTACATACAATTTGCAACTCGTAAACGTTACACATAAATATACTATACATAATTATAAAGATGTTGAATGCATACACGGTTCACACGAAGTTCCTAGTCGCCAGCAAGGCATTTCAATATTCCTTTGTTAAAGATCTAACACAAAACAATTAGCGGCTGCCCCTATGGTTTTGGGAGTAGACAAATTTACCAGGATTTTATTTTTATTTCATTATTATTATTTTATTTTATTTTATTTTATTTTTTTTTTTTTTTGGGGGGGGGGTTTAAATACCATTATATAACAACGAAATCTGGTGACCCCTCTTTTTGCTTTGTTTTTCTGGTTGCATCAATTTGCACAGTAGATCACTACCCTTTCCTCTTGCTTCTGACATCATTTTGTGTCCCGGACGCGATGACCCCCCTCCCCTTTTATGCCTCTGGGCAGTTCCACGCGAAAGTGGACAAACCAAAAACTTCATAAAATGGCTTTATCTCAAATCATTTTACATTTCAGTGGTTTGATTGCCTATGAATTATAAAGAAATTACAGGGGTCATCATTTCTGCCCCAAATTTTGGTACTTGAAAGCCATCTTCTAGGAGAAACAGCAACAGTACACAGAATGCTAGTCTACATGTGGGACTACATATGAAAAATTCTCAGTTTTATGCAAAAAACAGCAAAATTACAATTTATTCAGCAGTTTTTTTTCCTTGAAATAGTGTGAACCATCTTAAAGTACAATGATAACTGTGTTGCTTTTCCAACAAAAGTCTATTAACTTGAAGATATTTTCAGAATAATCCTGACATCATTCCGTTACCGTCATTCCGTTACCAAACAGTAATCCACTAATTGAGCTGTAATTAATTAGTCAAACTAGAAAATGCTTAGTTTCATGAATCAAATTATATGTAAGACTCCAATCTTCAAATTAAGCACCTTTAAAACACAGTTCAGTCATATAATTCACAGAGTTTTGGAAAACCATCTATCTTGTGAAAAACCATGTCTCTTTTAGCGTCACCCCGTTACCAAGCTCATTATTATGTAAGATTCATTAACGGAAATGATTTTGTTGAAAAAAATGACAGAAATTGTGTAAACTAGTTATATGCATAGAATTGGGTAGCATATTTGACATTGTAATAATGACTTTTTCTTTTACATTGGTAAGAAAGTCCAAAAAATGAGTCTGACTGTCATTTCGCTACCATGGAACTGTCCCTCTACATATCGTGATTTCGGGTTCTCCGTCCGTCCGTCCTTCCGAGCGTCTGTCCGACCGCCCGTCCGTTACCGGTTCTCGTTACCGTGATAAATTACAAACAGCTGATTGAAATTCGATGTAACTACTAGTACCAACTTCATTTATGTACTAAGGCAAAAATGAAGTGATTAGATTTTGCAGTTGAAAGGTCAAAGGTCATAGGGCCTAAACATGTCTGATTTTGGTTCATTTCCGTGACCGCGATAATTGAACGGCTGATTGAATTTTGATGTTACTTGGGTGAAATATTTATTGTAAAGCACTGAGGAAGTTATTTAATTACGTAATTGGAAGGTCGAAGGTCAAAGTTCACGAGACCTCATAATAAAGCCTGAATTGAGCTCATTACTGCGATAACTTCAGAACGGCTTGTCAGATTTTGATTTAAAGAGAATACACAGTACTGGTTGATGATGGAAAATCTTTCATCAATTAAAGGCATTGTATAACAATGTTTCCAGTTTAAAAAAATCTGAGCTACATGATTCCCCATGAAAACCAGTGTCTCTGATACAGTCTAAAAATGAAGCCCTGAAAAAATTGCAGTTTAAAACGATCATTAAGTGCTTTAAAAAAGTGAAAATCATTGAGAGACCATTCCAGCTTTCCCCCATAGACTGCTGTGTTGCAGAATTTCTTATCGGCTGAGAATAATTAATGCGCAAATGTTATGTCTGCACATATTTCACTACTGACAGAATAACTGTCCAAACTTTTGTGTTCTAGGGTGTGTAATTGTCCATTCAAACACTGTCAGATATGTCAGATAGCAAAGTTCGACCATTTTTTAACGGGTCTTCCACAGTGTTATATAGTGTCTTTAAATGTCGCATTTCATTCGTTTCCAGATGAGAGTATATTACATTTGCATTATAATGTGGGACCTATTCACTTCAATGGTAGTTGAGGGATTGGCAGTTTGAATAGGTGAAGTTTCCATTGAAAGTTCCCATTCCAATGCTAAAGTGTGTATGTCAACAATTAACGTTGTCCCACATATTGATTTCTGTGTTAGTACTCTTTCAGCAGTGGGGATTTGTGTAGCAGATTTATCAAAAACGAAATGTTCTGATGTTTTCAACTACTCTCTCATGTACTATAGTGACATTTTCAGAATACCATCTGTTCACAGAAGGTTTAAAAGCAGCTGATACTAAAATCGTGTTGTTCTGCAAGTACTCATCCAGTACTTTGTATTCTCTTTAACCTAGGTGAATTAAGTATGTATTATAAGGCACCGATGAATTGATTAGATTTCGGTGTTAAAAGGACAAAAGTCAAAGGTCACAAGGTCTCTTTATCGCGATAACTTAAGTTGGGTGAAATATGTATCACAAGGCACCGATGAAATGAGTTTTTGGAGTTGATCATCCGGACGTGATAACCCCTTATAGTCTGCAGGCACAGACTCTATTTTGGCACTAATATACTACTGCGCCTTGAACCAAGACTAATTTTATTGTCTCTTTCTGTGCCATAAAGTAGTCTGCAGCACAGATTGTTCAGACCCTGATTTGCGTAGCACGACGGACAAGGGTTTATGCCTGTAAACTAATAACCCCTCCCGTTTATCCCTCCGCAACGAAGTTGCCGGAGGCATCATATTTTGGGGGTTGTCCATCCGTCTGTACGTCCTTGGAAGGGTCCGTCTTTTACCAGTTCTCGTTACCGTGATAACTTAAAAACAGCTGATTGGAATTTGATCTAACTAGTACCAACTTAATGCATAATGCAACAATGGACTGATGGACATCAACTTGCACCGTAGATCATTAACCTTTTTCTCTTGCTTCTGAAATCATTTTGTGCCCTGGATCAGTGTTCTTCCGGACGTGATGAGTCTTCCCCCTTTTATGCTTTCGCAACGAAGTTGTTGGATTTATCATATTTTCGGGTTGTCCGTCCGTCTGTCCGTCCTTGCAAGCGTCCGTCCGTTACCGGTTCTCGTTACCGTGATAACAGCTGATTGGAATTTGTTAATTAAAAAAAAGTGGGTTAGTGTGCGCTCTCAAAAAATAATTTACGTACTATAAGGCAACGATTAAGTTATTAGATTTTGGAGTTGAAAGGCCAAAGGCCACAGGGCCTAAAATATGTTTTGGGCTCATTATCGCGATAATTTAAGAATGGCTGATTGAAGTGATTAGATTTCGGAGCTTTTAAAGGTCAAAAGTCATAGGTCACGAGACATCATATCTGATTTGAGCTAATTACTGCGATAACTTGATAACGGTTCGTCGGATTTTGATTTAACTCGGGTGAAATATGTATGCACCAATGTATTGATTAGATTTCGAGGTTCAAAGGTCATGAGGTACAATACTAGGTATCTTTACCGCGATAACTTCAAGAACGGCTTATCAGATTTCGATGTAAGTTGGGTGAAGTATGTATCATAAGGCACCGATGAAATGAAATTTTGGAAGTGAAAGGTCAAAAGTCAAACATCATGAGGCCCAATACATGCCTGATTAGAGCTCGTTACCGCAACATAAATTACGCACTGTGAAGAACGACTGATGAGATTATGAAGTAACGTGGGTCAAGTATGTTTTATGAGGCTACGATGAACTGAGTAGATTTCGGAATTGAATGGTCAAAGGACACGGGAAATTTGTATACGTCTCATTTAATCTCTAAACATGGTAACTTTGATCAGATTGGATACAGGAATGACGCATTTCAATTTAAATGAACTGGACTGGTAGTGGGGAGGCATACCCATCGGCTGCGTGCAGTCGAACTGCCCTATTTTTTTTACTTTTTTTCCCTCGTCGCCAAATTTTAGTTCGCTGCATAAAATTTTATCCTGGCGGCCCCCCTGACAAAAACGATGTATGATTGATTTTCTTTCCCACCGCCTGTTGTTGAGTATGCTACATGTAGCTTTACTCCCCAATCAGCGGCGTAACAGGTGCCTGTTATCAAGGGGGCAGAGCCAAAAATTCCCGGTAACTAAGTCCAAAATGTGCTTCCTTTCCTTCATTTTCCCGGCCGGTTGTTTGGTGGATTTCCGGCTAATTTTTTTTTTACGGGGAAGGGGGCAGTCTGCCCCCTTTACCCCCGGCTGTTACGCTACTGGCCCCAATGACTTTGAAGGATGACAAAATTGAAACGCCACCATCAAGGGTCACAACAGAAATAACAAGAAAGGTAAGTCCGCGTGATACGAATTTTTCTTGTTTTATTATAAATCACGAGTTTGCATTCAAGATTGTATGTCATATAAATGTTGGTGTATATTTGGAGTATGTCAATGAATATTTTGTTATGTGCATGGTGTCATAGCATGTTGGGTAAAAATATCGTTAAGTACCAAAACTGGTCGATGCCATATACAGGTAGCCGGAGATTTTAAGCTGGAAACAGAATTTACCAGTCAACTATACCATACGGTTATAAAATATGAAATTGTTTACTGTATAGAGAGCAAACTGCATGACACGATAAAACTACGATTCTCCAGTAAACACTCCTTACGAAAATGCTAACGCCATTTTAGGGTCATTTGGTGTAATATTGAATCTGCTGTAGGCCTACGTCAAAGTCATCATTATACACAACGTGCCTATTCAATCTGACGAGGGTTCACTTGTAATGCAGTGGCGAGGCAGGCGGGATGGGGGGCTGGGGCAGACTCCCCCCCCCCCCCGAAAAATTCAGTGGGAAAATCCACCAAACACTGGGGAAATGGAAGGAAAGAACACACATTTTGGATTTAGTTAACGGGAAATTTTTGGCTCTGCCCCCCTGATAACGTCCACCTCTTACGGCGCTGACAGATCGTCAGACGATTTGTATTATCTCTACACTAGTATCCATGATTTTGTTTTTCACAGAACAAAAAGAAGTGAAGAATTTGATTGCAAAATGGGCCTAGTCTAAATATGTAACTTTGGAGAAAATGCATATATTTACCCGGGTTTATTATAATGAATGTATAACCGAAATATTTCCTACTTCCTTGTGTAATATGGCTTAAAATGTTGTTAAACTATTGCTAGACAAGTAGGTGGTAACTGTGTTGATGATAATAACTCAATCTTGATGGAAAATGGATTCAGCCCCCTTTTGTCAACTGCAGAGCTCTTCACATTATGGTTTATGAGGAAAGAGTGCAATGCATTTCTTTTTTATCAAATGAAACTGAACTCAAATATTATTTTTTGTTTGGAACACAACGTCTACGGAATATCATGATCACAGCTTTTCATTGACTATTCAATATTTACAAGGGTAATGATCAACTACTGTAGGTTAATTTCTTTAGCTCCCCTAATTATTGGCGAATAATTGTAGTTCTTTATGTTAAATGAAGACAGTGATTTAGTTATGTTCCGATCAACGAGTATCTTTAGGCACATTTGTGACTTTAATGAATGTGAAATTATGATTGTAGTGATAGTGGTGGTGGTGGTGGTGGTGGTGGTGATGATAATGATGATGATGATGATGATGATGATGATGACGATGATGATTAATATGATAATGATGGTCAAGATTGTCATCATTTCAGGTACATGTATCATTATAACATAAAATTCAATTCAATTGGATACGAATGCGGCTTTAAGGTAATTTAAGGGCAAGACATGCAATACAGTGTGTCATTAACACCCACCAGCGGCAGAGCAGAGTCCATAAAAAGGTAAAAGATTAACTGAAATACAAATAAGATAAAACAAGGACTGAAATGAGATACGTATATGACCAATATATGTCGCTAAAGACCTTTAATCAGGGTGTAATAAAATCGCCCTATTTTTCGACTTTATCAAAGACTATACGACTCGCAGCAAAAAGAAAAACATGTACACTGCCATAAAATTTCATAAAAGCGAAAATACGAACATGTGCCTATAATATACAGTGCGTCCCATAAAAAAAGAACCCTTCAACAAAGGCTTATTGTGCCGAAGCAATTGAGCATATTAGACACACATATGGGTGTAAAATCAAATGAAATGCAATTTATGCTTCTTCAAATAATACATCAAGCAAACTCATATATTTATGCATCTCTAAGTACTAAAACTTTGAAAATTTGAAGGCAGGGCATCTCTTTTGCATGCTTAAAAATTAACATTGTGTAAATACAATGGCATTTTCTTTTTCTCGCCAGAAAAAAATTCCTACCATAGAACGTACACTGAACGGCTATTTTTTTTCTTTCGCATTTTTCAAATTTTAGGCAATTACTGACCCCCAGATTTTACAGACATGCCATTCATCAATAGCCTAAGCGCATGGGTTATCTTTTCCTGGTTTGCGGGGATGTTTGCAAAATGAGATCCACTGCCTTTAATGTCAAAACCATTTGTTAAACCTGTTGGCTTTGACACTGTGACTAATATGTGTCATCTTTTTTCTTTTCCTGATGTGCATAGTGTCAAAGCCAAAAAGTGTAGCAAATGGTTTTTGACATAAAATTCTCATGGTACTCAGAGATGCATGAATAAATAAATTGGCTAAACGTATCATTTAAAATAGCACACGTTAAATCTTATTTCGAACATTTTTTTTCAATCATACGCACAATAAGCCTTTATTTTGGAGTTCTGTTTTCTTTTTGGGACGCAATGTATAATACGAATACATTACGAATCTATTATCTCTCTTTTCTAACAATAAAACACACTATAGCATTAATTTCAATCTTGTCATTCTGAAAATCAAACTTAATCCCCGCAATTCCAATAGATGTGACACAAGTAACACTAGATTTGAATTCGTTCATGAGCGATTGCGTGATTCCGCAGTCATCTTCGCTTACATGTTAACTCCAGTTCACGAGATATTAAATGTTGATATTTCATTAAAGACGTTTGGACGATGTTATGATTTTAAGATTGACAAAATGATACGTGTACAAATGCAATTTGAGGAATGAGGGATTTTTACAGATTTGCACCCGCGGTACGCGTCTGTATTACAGCGTGCGCGCACACATGGATATGGACAAAAGTTGACCTTTGACCTGATCTTGACATGTGGTAAATTTGGTCATGTATTTGGCTCATCGATGAGATATACAGAATCCGTTTTTTAACGTATTCGTCATAGATGCGTCAACGATGATGCTGGTCACATTGAAGATGTATGTTGAGACTTATGCATGACACATCCTCATTTGAAATTTGCAACATCCAGGACATGTGCAGTCAAGAATATGGATAAATTTGATTTTCATTAATGACGTCATGATGACGTCATCGAGATTAAATAAAATTAACAAATGACGATGAAATCTATCTAGGCGCATCATGTATCAGAACAGCAAACAAAAACATGGAAGTCATGGGTTTTCTAGAGGGTTTATGACTTGATTTTAACATGCACGTTAAGTCTATGTGCGCGCGCTGTGCGTTTTAAGTTTTCAGGGCAGCGTGCGCCTTATTTCAGGTCATTGGTTTGAAAAAGGTTCGAAATGAATGTTATTAGATTAGTACGGTTTCAAAACATCGAAAAAAAACGGCGAAATTCATGCACGAAACGGTGTGCGCGCGAAAAAACGCGCCCGGACCGGTCCGTCGTGGACGCGTGCGCGCCACGTGGCTTTGTCCGAGCGGTGACCTTGACCGGACTGTGACATGGGCCAAATTTGGTACGTAATTTGACTTCAGTCTTGAGATATTGACATAAATCAGATTTTGACAAAGTGAAGTCATAGATGTAGTGCCGGATGGATGATCACAAATGACACGTCATTGTCGAGACATTGTCTGACAATGATCATGGAACGTTGCACATGACAGGACCATTGTCCTTTCTTGAGATATTTGGGACACAAAAAAGTGACAGGAAGAAGAAGTGAAGACGAAAGAGAAGAAGAAAAATTAGATGTAATTTGTGGACGAATCAATTGCGTGATTTTTTTTTTTCCGCAACGGTTAACGTTGCGCATCACAATGATCGCAGGTGACACGTTGTTCTACGGAATCCCAAAAATGATGAATACGCTGCCATACAGTCATGTCCGCAAAATGAGATCAACAATATTTTCCTCAAATTACGTGCCTTGCTTATACATTCTTTTCATTAGCAATGCTTCCAGATTAACAAATACAAGCTACATGATCTACCATGCGACTATTGTCTCTGATTAAGATCTAAATGAATTCCTGACAAAGTGACAAAAATCCAGTTCAAAACAAGCGTTAAGCGCTTTAAAAAGTGAAAATCAATGAGAAGCCATTCAAGTTTTCCCTTACAGATTACTGTGTTATAGTATTTTTGTCCTCAGGACATATTAATCCATGTACGGATTTTAGTTCACCTGAGCCGAAGGCTCAAGTTGCGATCGCTTTTCGTCCGGCGTCCGTCGTTCGTCGTTCGCCGTTCGTCGTGCGTCGTTCGTCGAGAGTCGTGCGTCGTGCGTAAACCTTTTCACATTTTCATCTTCTTCTCTAAAAGGCATGATTGGATTTAGCCGAAACTTGGCAAGAATGATCGTTAGGGGGTGGGGTCAATGGTCCTCAAATGGTACACCTGGCCCCTCTGGGGGCCTAGGGGCAGGGCCCTAAAGGGCCAAAAGTAGGTAATTTTCAAGCATCTTCTCTTCCAGATCCAGAAATAGTTTAGCTAAGTCACTGTGTGTGTAGATACCTCTACATGTGATGAATCATTGTTCCTTTTGACAATGCCCAGGATGGCCCCGTTTGGTCCCTGAGTGGGGCAACATGGGTCCTATGGGAATAATTTTCATTTACATAATTTTCTTTGAAGTACATCAATGGAATTAGACCAAAGTTGATGGGAATGATCCTAAGGGGGAGGGGATAGAGGGTTCTGAAATGGTACACCTGGTCCCCCTCCCCCCTCCCCGGGGGCCCAGGGGACAGGGCCCAGAAGGGCTCAAGTCGGTAACTTTCTAACCGCAAGCCCGTTTGTAACCAAACTTGGATGGTAGATGCGTAACAGGGACCTCCATGTTTTTTTTTTTTGGGGGGGGGGTCAAAGGTCACATATGTAGGTCAAAGGTCAAATGAGGTCGAATGATAAATATACCTGCAATTTTCTATTGCGGTTGGTATCGGCCCATTTGTAATTAACTTGGATGGTAGCTGCCCTATATGTATAGGGATCTCAATGTTAAATTGGGGTCAAAGGTCACTTAAGTAGGTCAAAGGTCAAATGAGGTCAGTATGAAAGGGCGAGAAATATTATGGCTAGATTACCTTGTTTTTTTTTAAATAATATTAGAAATTAACTTAACTTAGCAAAATTAGCTATGATACGGCAAGGGGATATTAGGCTCCAAGGGCCAATTATATATATAACTAGCTTCATCGGCGCTTCGCGCCGATGAAGCTGCACCACGCACCTCGTTCACTCTTATTTTTTTTTTTTTTTTTAGGGGGGGGGTATCCCCATATCCTCCCAATCTCCCAATATAGTCGCCAAATCCGCCAACCCCCTCCCCAGCCCCTTATTCCGTTGTATCCCTCTCGTATTGCCCCTCTTATTGCTAAAGAAAAATAAACTTTTACGTTTTCTTAGTTACTCAACATATCAAACACCCTCTTGGCCCTTTTGACAAAAAAAAAATGCATGAATTTTACCGAATGACACCCCCCCCCACCTTTTAGGCTTCCTTCATAATTTTGTGGGGGCACCTGGGGGCACACGAAATTTTGGACATTCCCAACC
>JZLH01S0308234.1:8562-26372 GCA_001188425.1 Eucidaris tribuloides
TGTTTTTATGTCATTGATTGACAGTGTCAAAATCAACTCGGCCTACTTTTAATTGTGCGTGATATGTATGTAAGTTCAGAGATTGTTTGGCCAATTATATGATGGTACTGTCGTTTATGAACACACTATATATCAGACCTTTTCATTGATATTTATTTATACAACCCAAATGATTTCGCTCATTACGCCACTGGCCACTGAAACAATGCGTATTCCATATTCCTGACCTTTTCTCTCAAAGTAGTTCAGTCGTCGCCATCTGGTGTACTGCTAATGATTGGCAGGTCAGATATGTGATTGTAGAGTGCCCATTACAAAGAACATTAGAAACATAAATCTTAATTAAGTGCAGCTAAAAATATCCCTTTCTAGCGGAGCCGGATACTTTTTGTCTTACGCTTGGAAGGAGTTTGTGGAGGTACAGTTAACAACATTGGCTGGTAGTGAGTGAGTCCGGAAAAAAAAAGAATTCTGGTAAACCTTGGGTCCCTGTGAAAGGAAACACAGAATAAATGATTCATGTCCTTGACAATGTTTCCATTTAAAGACTTCTATAGCTACATATCCTCCATGCTACCATTGTCTCTGATTAGGTGTAAAAACAAGGCAATAGCCAAAATGTGTCTCGCCCAGTTTCGCGTACAAAGAAACTTGCTAAAACAATTAACATGACGCTTTAAAAGGTCGTTGACCGATGCCGGTGGCCTTTCACTCTTTTGGTGACCTTCAGCACCCTATGAGACATCTAATATTCAAGTTTGGTGAGAAAATTGGGTAAATGGGGCAAAGTATGGGCTTTATAGAAACTTGCTCAAACACTTAACCATTGGGCTTTAAAAAGGTCGTTGACCCCTGCCGGTGACTGTTGACCTCTTGGTTGCCTTCAGCTTCCTATGAGACATCTACCATCCAAGTGTGGTCATAGTTTGGCCAAATGGGTACAAAGTTATGGGCACTTATAGAAACTTGCCCAAAAAGACATATCATGTCGGCTCAAAAGATCGTTGACACTGCCAGTGACCTTTGACCTTTTGGGTGACCTTTAACTTCTTATGAGACATCTACCACCCAAGTTTGGTCATAATTGGGCCAATGGGGGCAAAGTTATGGGCCATAATAGAAACCTGCTCAAAAAACTGAACATGGGCCTCAAAAAGGTAATTGACCCCTGCCAGTGACCTTTGAGTTTGTGGTGACCTTCACATACTTTTTAATATGAAAGTCTGTATGATCAATCTTCAAGTTTGGAGTGAAATTGGAGCATTTAGCAGAGAGTAGTTTAAGTTTTGTAAACATAACGGACGGACGGACAGACAACGAATGGGCAGACACCAATATTATCTCTTTGTCTCCCTCCAACTCGGTGGACTCGACAATGAAGCCCTGAAAAAAGGTAGCTCAAAATGACATGATTGGGAGAAACAGTGCCTCTAGAACCAAACTGGATGAAAGATATACCATTCTTTACACCAGCTGGACTGCTGAGGTGTATCTCCTGGCTTGTCGGATTTGTCTTTAATCGTTTTAACTTGAGAATCAGACTAGAACATACCAGTACTGAATTTTTCTCCTGCCCTGAGAAAAATTAACAACACAGAAAGCTACCCAATAAATTTGTATGTCACAAGGCATGCCGATGGTAGTTCATTTAAAATGAGTCAACGTTTGACTACAGATGTTTGGCAGTAGAATCCTTGCATAGTTTACTTGATTCTAGAATAGTCTTACCCCAAGTTGAGGACCCCCCCCCCCAATCATGTCATTTTCCTTTAAAGTCTGTGTGTTTTGATATTTACATCAACTTGTTTTTGCTCAGATTTGATCCAGCTAAAGATAGAAACATAAAAATGCAATGTTCGAAATTTGGGATTCGTTCGTTGGAAAGTTTTTGAAATATTCACGACAAATCATTTGAAATTGGACTGTTGCTCAAGCTGTATTCTGTAAGGGCAGTATTGGCTTCAGACACTCGATGTAGATTTCACCTGCTCACTTTGAATTTGGTAGGGTCCAGTTGTAGCAAAGATTGCCTGACAATTGTCCAACTGCAATGATGTAGTTTTACGAATCCATTCATAATCATAGTTTGTTTGTTTTATTTTGGGGGTGAAAATCGTGTGACAGAGCTTTTCTCTCTGATCAATATAGGACAAATGTTTATCTTATAGATTGGAAAATTGGATCATGAACTTCGATTCCATTACACATACCATGTTTCCATATGTTTAGTTTTCTTTCAAGATTATATATACGTATATATAGAGAGGGGGATATTTTCTTCTACTTGGGCGTATAAGCTTGCTCTCAGCTGCATGGAGTTCTTATTGAATTACAGTTTCCAATTTCATAATACCACTCAAATATGACGTTAAATATAATTGCATTGATGTTTTAAGATATACCCCAACTCATATAATTTCAAGAGGATGTAGGTGTGAATTTGTTTTGTGTACGTCATGATATGATTTACCATTGTTTTCCCTTTTGGTAATTGAATATAGGCCTAATCTTCTCGAAGTGGATAGAAAGTCATCTTGCTGGCAGTTCTAAACATGAATAGCCCGTCAATCTGGCAACATGAAGATATCGGGGGGAATTCTTAAACAAAAAGTCGGTCATTAGTTGAAAGTAGTAGTGATTGTTGTTGTGAATGACCTACCAGTATCCACCCCCTGTGGTGTGTACATGTGGTAACTCTATGATCGATTGAGGGGGCACTCCACAAGGTCACGCAGCACCTTTCCGCCGTCCCATAGAAACCCATGTTAAATAGAGCAACTTCCAAAAGTCTCAGTCATTATACATGTATTTGTTTTTCTTTTAATAAAACAAAATGAAAAGAAATTGTATGTGCTTTTTCAAATAAACAACATGTTTCCCAGCTCTGAAAACGTTAAGAGCCTTGATACAAGACTAACCACTCATTCTATCTTAAAATGGTTAAAATAGCAACGATGTAAAATAACAATAAAACAAAGATCATTAAATACTAGAATCCTGAATTATCCAACTTCTTTGTAACCTGTAGAAGCTACAGCCCTGAAATAATAAAATTATGATACCACAAAACATGACCATATTCCATTTAAATATTTTAAAATACTTTTATTGTATTATCACCATTAGCGTCATCTTTACGCCTTCACACTATGCATTGCTTAGTACTTTGTGACCACAGTTGGAGATGCATTGCATGTTGGTTAGAAATACAATGTGATGGCGTGATTCTATTGATAGACGATCATTGAATTCATTTTCTTCTGCAAACATAAATAATTATAGATAATCAATTGAGGTGTAGAATAGCCACAACCATACACCGAAACAAAGTTTATGATTTGCACACCCTGAAATGTTCTTATCGATCAATTTATCTAAAAGAATTTATAATGTAAAAAAAAAAATCACGTCCTCGGCTATCATAAAAGCTTTGGCGCTAAAAAGTAAGGTTCGAGAAAACAAGCACTAAAGGCCACCGCACACTACACGATTTTCAGTCGCACGACTGCCGACTTTGGATCCGAAATTTAAAAAAAAGCGCTTATATTTCGTGCACGCTGATGTATTTCAGATCCAAAGGCGGCAGTCGTGCGACCGAAAATCGTGTAGTGTGCGGTAATGTAACGTCGCTGTCTGAATTTGAATTTCACACCATACCATCAAAACTAGTCTGACTGCCAGACCAATTCGTGTATCATCTTGTGAAAACTGAATTTCCTGCTGATCAAAGCTTACAATGTCAAAAACCCAGGCGAGTGCAGTTGGATGATTTTCAAGCAATTTGTGCTGCGGGTTGGACTCTATAAAAATTAGTGAGTAAAAGTGTCTGAAGCCAGTGTCTGAAACCAATACTACCGTTACAAAATACAACTGTAGCAATGGCCCAATTTCAAATGATTTATCGTTTATATTTCAAAAAGAAAATACTACGTATGAATCCCCAGTTTTAGACACTTTATATTTATGTATGCATCGTTCTTTAGTTCGACCAAATCTGAGCAAAAACAGATTGGATGGCAAAAACACGAATACAGTCTTTAAAGACGCTATATAACACTGTGGAAGACCCGTTTAAAAAAAACTGTTGAACTTTGCTACTTGACATATCTGACAGTGTTTGAATGGACAAATAAACACCCTAGAATGCAAAAGTTCGGACAGTTATGCTGTCACTAGCATTATGTATAGATACAAATTGGCACATTATTTATTCCCAGCCGACAGGAAGTTCTGCACCACAGCAGTATATGGGGAACTTGGAATGGTCTCTCAATGATTTTCACTTTTTTAAAGCACTTAATGATCGTTTTAAACTGCAATTTTTTCAGGGCTTCATTTCTAGACCGTATCAAAGCCACTGGTAGCATGGGGAATCATGTAGCTCAGATGTTTTTAAACTGGAAACATTGTTATACTATGCCTTTAAAAGATCAAGAACTCCCACCAGTTCAGTTAGACGATTGTCAAGCAATCTTTGTTACAGTTGAACTGTACCATTGTTCCAAATCAGCGAGTACATCCAGTGTCGGAAACCTAGACTACCGTTACAAAAGACATCTGGAGCAACGGTCCAATTTCAGATGATTTATCGTTCGGACACACAGTGTATTTCAAGACCTTTACAACGTATGAATCCTAAATTTCTGTTTCGAATAAAATGTGGATTATTATTATTATTATTATTATAAATCTTAAAACCTGCATTTTTGTGTACCTTTCTTTAAAGGCTGGGTATCTCTTTTGCATGCCTAAAAAATAACATTGTGCAAATACAATGGCATTTAGAAGAAAATTCCATCTGGGAACCTTAAGCAAAATAAAGGAGCTAGAAACTCAGTTTTAGTGGAATTATAGTGACTGTTAGGCTCTGATTTGGATTTTGTTCTCGCGAGAAAATAATTTCTACCATAGAACATACACTAAACGGCTATCGTTTTTCTTTCGCATTTTTCAAATTCTAGGGAATTACTGACCCCCAGATTTCACAAAAATGCCCTTCATCAGTAGCCTAAGGGTATGGGTTATCTTTTCCTGGTCTGCGGAGATGTTTGCAAATGAGATCCACTGCCTTTAATTGGACCAAATCTGACCTAAAACGCTTTGGTGCAACTCTTTAGTTAGCAGGTTAGCAGGTTCGTGAACGTGTATTGACAACATTTGGAATGAAGAGTTTGATACTTTAAAGGTATAAATGACATGATTGGGGGTAGTCCTCTACTTGGGCTGAAACTACTCTAGAATCAAGTAAACTATGCAAGGATTCTCCTGTGAAAATCTTGTAGTCAAACGTTGACTCATTCTAAAATAAACAATGTCAATATCACTAGTAGCACGGAAACCTGCTGTGTGGCTCTCTATGGGGCTTATTTTTATCGTCCCCGGATAAAATTAAGCTACTCCTTCGTTTATGCTTGATTCTCCTTAAGTAAACAAATTACGGACAAATCCTCCCAGGTGGGAGATCCACTCCTGCCAGTGTATAGTTGGTATATATTTCAACTCATTTGGTTCTTAAGGCATTTTCAAGTGTTCCCAATCATGTCACTAACCTTTAATAATGTTTTATTTAAAAAATCGTTTTGGTTATTGCTCTTTTGAAACTTATGCCCTTCATCTGACCATGTAAGGGTTTGAATTTGTAGTGAGAAAACTACGCAAAAGTATATACGTAAATGCGTATTCAGCAATTACAGAGAAGACACAGTACTGGTTGATGATGAAAAATCTTTCATCAAAATTTTACATTTCCATATTTTCCAGCTGAGAGTAAAGTACATTTGCATTATAATGTGGGACTACTTTACTTCGAATGTCACAAATAGTTGGAGGAATTGCTGTTTGAACAGGTGAAGTTTCCACCGAAGTACCCCTCAGTTGTAAAGTCAACAATTAACATTGTCCCACATATTGATTTCTGTGTTAGTACTTTGTCAGCAGTGGGGATTTGTGTAACAGATATGTCCAAAACGAAGTGTTCTGTTATTTTCAACTACTCTCTCCTGTACTACAGTGACATTTTTAGAATACTATCTGTTCACAGAAGGTTTGAAAACAGTTGATATTAACATGTTGTTGTTCTGCAAGAAATCAACCAGTACTGTGTATTCTCTTTAAACACTATAGTCTAGTGCTTAGGAAGTAATAGCAAAGACGTGTTTAGAAAATATGTGTTTACATTATTGACACGTTGCTTAGAAATTGGACACCGATGTTTTGTGATGTCACCCAATGTTTGCATTGTAATAGCAGAACATGTTCAGAAAACACAATTTAAACATAATTATTACAGTGTAATCACATTAAAAGTCTTACTATAATAATAATTATAAGACGGGTTCAAGAATGACGCAAGGTAATTGGTCAATTGACAGACATGGAGCGTGCATTTAATTATCCTGACGTGCATGCAAAATTGATAACACATGATCGATACCTGATGATATTCGCCCCGCCGATATATCGGCAGCCAAACTGAAAAAGTCCGTACTCGTCTGTACGTAATCGTAGGGTAGACTAGAACTTGGTCAAGCTTACGGTCGAGTGCTCGCCTCTACTCGTTTGAAGTGTTGTCTAGGAAATGTAGTAGTTGTGATTCCCTAGTGCTGTCATCAACAGCATGGAAGTGGCGAGTAAAAATATGGGTCGTAACGTTAACATTTACGTTAGAGTAGCTTAGTCCTATATAGGACCAGGTCTAACACCATATATAGGTTTAGATCTAACTAGATGTAACGTAAGGCCTACGTTAGAGTCTAATTTTTGTTGCATATTTTCAGGCTGTATTGCAGACCCGTCTTATAAAACAATTGATGCACTGTTTTGTTCGTGTGTTAGGGCAGTTCCAGTGCACTCGGTTTAGTCAGTGCGATCGATAACGCACTTGCCCTGCGGGCGCGTGCGTTATCACTTTCTACTGACTAAACTTCGTGCACTGGCTCTGCCCTAGGCCTAACACACTTGCAACCAGTGCATCAATTGTATAGCATCACCCTCGAGTCGCACATCAATCCCTATAAAGTAATTGCCCCCGAAAAACTATCTGAAACATTTACGTATCCAGTGGGACCAAACAGGGTCCCTGTGTATCGGCAAGTAAATAGAAGTTAAAAAAAACAGAAATCAATATCATAATCAAACGAGTTTGATCAACTTGCCGGTCAACATGAGAGATAATTTTTCAGTACCCCATGTTTTGCATATATGATGCATGAAGGTCTCCAAAGTAACCTGTTGGAGAGTAAGTACGAGATATCTCATTTTGTAATCTATTGAAAATGCGTGAAATAGTGAAATCAAATCGTCTCCAGCGGGTTAACTTATTTTGGCTCCCCTATCGCAAAATCAAAATTACGTCTCTCGCCCGGCTTTAGTCTGAATTTCAGACTCCGAGCAGGGGCCATCCTTGGAATTTTGACTGATGATTCCAAAATAATGGTCTAGCAGTCAGACTATAGTCCAGCTTTTGAAGGCATACATTTTACATATACATGCACATACATCTTTACAGCGTGATGGCCAAGTGGGTAGAGCGTCCGCCACACGTGCGGAGGGTTGCAGGTTCGAGCCCCGGCAGGGTCATATATGTACGAGTTTTTAAATATTTGCAAATGTTAATAAACTGTATATTAATGTAAATACTATAAATAGCACTCGAATGAACGTAAATTGCGGTTCACACACACACGCGCGCGCGCGCACACACACACACACACACACACACACACACACACACAGTTTGCAAGAAAAAAGAATACTTTTCAAAATTGTCTATGGTGCAATCCTGCATCTTTCAGGTGCAACTTTGCACCTTTTAGAAAGGTGCAACCTTGAAAGGTGCCAAGTTGCACCTTTAAAGGTGCTCCCAGTGTGACATTAGTCTGCACCTTTAAAGGTGCAAAGTTGAACCTATTTTTCTCAGTGTGTACATGACAGTGTTTGAATAGAAGACTAAACATTCTAGAACACAAAACTTTAGAATGTTTCCTGTGATTAGCATCATAATGTACAGAAAATATATTAGCACATAAATAAATGTCTTGGGGACAAAAAGTCTATAACAGAGGAGTAGGGTCCATGCTTTGAAGAAACTGTCATGGTCCCTCATAGATTTTTACATTTTAAAATCGCTTATCGTATCAACTTGCATTTCTTCCGGGCTTCATTTATCGAGGCTATTGCGATCGCTTTTTGTCCGTCGTCCGTCGTCCGTCGTGCGCCGTGCGTCGTGTGTCGTGTGTCGTGCGCCGTGCGTCGTGTGTCGTGCGTCGTGTGTCGTGCGTCGTGTGTCGTGCGTCGTGTGTCGTGCGTCATGCGTCGTGCATAAACTTTTACACATTCATCTTCTTTCAAGTGCATCATTGGATTTAGCCCCAAACTTGGCAGGAATAATCCTTACGGGTGGGGATTCAAGGGTCCGTAAATAGTACACCCACACATGCCCCCCCCCCCCTCCCGAGGGAACTCATTTAGGGTGTGAAGATTAATAATAGTATTTTAAACGTTTTGGTGGGATATTCATTAACTTATAACTGTCGCGATAAACTGTTTTGAACTAAAAAAAATAAGAAAGTAATTTTGTTGATTCTTTCTTTTTAAGTTTTTGATGGAATTGTCTTTTGATTCAATATCAACCCAAATCGCATCCATCAAATTAAAATATAGTTCATTTAAAAAAAATAATAATAATTACGTGTCCAACGTGAGTGTGGATTTACAGCTGTTGTAGTAACTGTGCTGGTTTGCCAGACCATAGGGAGACGGGGTGGAAAAGAGACGCCGCCCCCTCCTCCCCCCCCCCCCATTATGTACCATAGGTCAGTGTTACTACAAATTTGTCGTAAGTTGTCATGATATCAAGGGAACGTAGACATGATCGTGACCAAATGTTTGTTATTTTATGTGAACTTCAGCACGTGTAGCTTGGAATGGATTGCCGCCAAATGAATGTTTATTAGTGTGCCACTATTACCAGCAGAAACACAGCACCCTTCCGTTTCTTTCAGCCACTCTCTGTCTTTCTCTTTCTCTGTCTATCACTTTCCCCCTTGAATCATAATGTTGTAATTATGGTTTTAGCATTTGATTTTTTTTTTCAGGAGAAACATTTGTTTTAGTGCTCACACCGAGCAATAACTCTGTTATCATGCAAAATAAAGACACACGGATGACATCCGACTCTGATTGGCTTACGTGTACGTCGACGCAGGTGCGCATGCGTACTAACTCGCGCCGGTGATACGCGCGTTTCTTATACATCGTAGAACTGTGTGATGTGTGTGTGTTGTGTGTATGTGTGTTTACGTGAAAATGCGTGTGTGTATGGGTTGTGTGTATATGTGTGTGTGTGTGTTTCAGCGTCTGTGGTCTGTGTATGATTTTTTTTTTACAAACTTGTAGCTTATATGGCGATGTAGGTAAGACTATGTAATAAGGTGGTGGGGAACAACCTGCATGGGCGAGTTTTTTGAATGGACGCTGGCATAAAACCGTAAGCTCACCCACCCAAGTGGAGCACTCTATACGGCGTGCACTAATCGCTGCTCGCTCATCTGTCGTTCTATATTTCTCATAACGCGTTTTTGTGCTTGCGAGCCCATGTGCGGCGCACCCCCGGGCTAAAGAAGTGCCGATCAAACACGCTCACCTTCAACCTTATGGACTAACACTTACAGGCTCTCGCTATTTGTCGTTCCAACACAAATTAAACACCTTTAATCTCTTATTTTTAAAAAGTCTCAAAAGATAACTGTAGAGGGGGACAATAATAAGAGACATCTCCCAACATCTCGGCAGACTTCGCGTCAAAACTGCATAAAGTGACCACGTAGGCCTATTTTATTACCTTCAAAAGCAGAAACGAACTTGAGATTTTATCATTTTGCTTTTTGGAGTGGAACACGCCAAAATTTCGACCATGTCGCAGCACGGTCTGGCGGACCAGTCTCAGCCCACGAACGCCCAAACGACCACCACCTCGCAGCCAATAGATCAAAACGGTGGCAACAAACCCAAGAAAAGCAGCCGATCTCGAGGTAAGATTCTAACCAATTACTCAATGTTCTTTTGCTCTATCAACAATTATTTATGCATATCGGTGTATTCTAATGTTTATTTGGGCATTAAGAGAGAAAGAAAGAGAGAGAGTAGGGGAAAAATTTCCATTCCGCTCGGCTATGAAACCCAATCACCGAATTAGCGTGAAGAAAAGGGTTTACCTTAAAACACATCTCACGCGGAGTTGACTCGGGTGAATGCGAATTGCATGGCACTATTGAAAGCACGCAGTGAGATAAACATTACCTAGGCGATCATGACCCGGGCGTCTTACTACGCTAAATCAACCGGGTGATTTCTAGCGAAATTAAGTCTTATTTCTTAACGGCTTGCTTAACAGAGCATAGACCAATTTTCTTAGACTCTCACTAATTCGGCGTAGATAGAATCATAAGACGTATACATTTCTTCTGTTAACATTCTTTCTTATATTCGCCATAACTTAATACATTCATCGCAAGTGTATTCCTTGTTTGTGCATATACACACAATTTTCCTTACCTTATTACAAAATGGGAATATACCCGATTCGGCTTATCTTTGCCAAAGCCCAACTCTAGTTTATCAGGATATATGCTGCTTTTCTTTCCGTGATCTATTTGTTTCATAACTTCAGGTGAGTTTTCTGTATAAGTAATGTCTGCGATTTTTTCCTAATAAATCACAACCTTCTCGATGAGATACGTACGATTATTTTTAAGGAAATCCCATCTTTTGTCTGAGAAATTCGGTTTGAAACTGACAAATTTTACTTATTACTTCAGGTTATGGGTGCACTCGTGTGCTTTAATATCAAACTGTAACACTTATGAGCACGATAGGTTCTTTTCCTGGTTTTAAGTAAGTTTCAAATTTCACTTACTACTTTAGCTATTTTGTGTATAATAATGCGAAGATCAGATTTGTTATAAATTATTGTGTATACTGCTGCAAAATAATTTGCCTTATTAAGCCTTCTTTATTAATCTATCAATGTTTTACCAATTATGAATATGTATATGATGGTCAATTTAACGTTATACTACAACAGACATATTTTAATCGGAAACTTCATAGAATATTATTTTCTTAACCTTAATTTGTGTGTTACATCGGCATCTATCTTAACCGGTAATAGGCCTAGTATATACTACACTGTAGGCCTATGAAGGTTTTTTTGTCAGTCAGCAGACGCCTGATTGTTTCAAACACTTGGATGATATATGTAGCTATTATATTGTAACCAAATTTTCACGTAATCTCAAAATCTTTCAGAAAGTCGTTAATAACAATAACTATATACAGATTCCGCAAAAATTCGGGTATTTAGCGATATGTTTCAGTGAAGGGGTGCATGAGTTTGATTTGTCGAATTTGTTCCAATCCTTGTTGATACACTCACCTTTACCGATGTTTGTGTTTGATTATGATGTATAATTCCGCGCGCGGGGCTTGCGAAAAAACACAGTTGTTTTTGCCCCAGACGACGGGGTAGTAACAGCGCGAAGCGAGGCCTCCGTCACGGCGGATAAAACACATTTCGCGATGCGTTTTTTAGACCCACGTGGTATGGTATATAATCCTCAAATAGACCACTAAGTCGTAGCCCTTAGGGGCACGTATACACACAACACAACGATAATTATCTATAGTTCGTGCGTCCCTGACCGAACCCGATTGTAGAAAAATATTACGCCTAAGAGCTTTTCCGTCGGGGAATTAAAAAAATATCTAAGATTTTGAACGTGTATGAAGACGGTGGAAGGAAAAAGCCGGTCGTGTATGCTTTAGTATTTCGTAATAACATTTCCCCCGTTGTACAATCATTGTGCATTTACGCCTTTGCACTTTCTTCGGGAAGAAAAAAAATGACGCGTATAATTGTGTGTAGAGATAAATGGCCGCCATTGCCGAGTCCAAAATTACCTTTCCTTATTGCGCTCTACACGTCATATCCTCGTGTGACCATCATCGGCTGCACAATTTACACAATTAATGCCATTCAGTCAGAAAAATCACAGTTTGGACTTAAAACGTTCAGCAGAACACTGTCAGTAGAATCCCCGAGAAAGTGCCATTTACATCTCTGACGCGACGAGACATTTATATTTACAATAGTTGACGATCAAAATCGTGGAAGTTGTCACAATAATTGTATTTGGATAAGTAACGCGATGTTATTTACGTGTTTGTTTTCATCATATTTCCCGCGTGTATAGTGAAGACACTTCCGGAACACCGTCACAGGTTCACGGAGAGGGAATTGCTATAATTTATCGAAATATTTGATGTGAATGATAAACATTCACTTTCCCTCTACCACTTCCAGTTCTGGATTACGATAATAAAATTATTATTTAAATTGGGGTGAAAGTACTTACAAAAATTACTCAATAAAAATACTGATATATATACATGTACTTAAAACATACATGTTAAGAGCTCTGTGTATGGTATCCGGGCGTATTTCTTTTCGGTTTGATCTGTTATTTTTATATTTATCATAATATCAGACATGTTGAATGAATGAATGTGAATTTGAATTCTTTTAAACGAGCAGTTCTATGTCATTAATCGAATTTCATCGTTATTCATTTGAGTGTGTAATCTTTCCAAACGATTCAAAATGAACCCGAAAATGATGTCAAAGTGTAGTGTCATCAGTACAAAACATCCAAATGATGCATTATTATTTCTTTATCTGTTTATGCACGGTACCAGATTTTATTTTAATTGTTAAGCAATGAACTAGAATCGTGTCAATCAAATATACATTTTTTCACGTTTAGACGACTTTCTTTACCATCCAGATAATAGTTTAAAGGTACTAGCTAACATTTACCACAGTTAAAAAAAAAACTCTGAGCTACATGATTCCCCATGCTACCAGTGTCTTTGATAATGTCTAAAAAGGAAGCCCTGAAAAAAAAATGTATTTCAAAATGATTATTTAGTGCTTTAAAAAAGTGAAAATCGTAAGTTAAACGGATTCACCTGCCCATTTCCTCCCACAGACTTACTGTGTGTACACCTAGGCTATTTTCTACTCGCCCCGAGTATTAATTGTTTATTCATGCCTAACTTGCCATTGGCAATGTACCTTTCCAAACTTTTGTATTCTAAGGTGTTTAATTGTCCATTTGAACAGTACTATGCAGCTCAGATATCAAAGTTTGACCATTTTTTTAAATTGAAGCTCCACAATGTTAGCCTATCACTTTAACCATAATTATAAAAACATGAGTGACAGGTTGTCTTACACAGAAAATTTTGCAGATGTTAACCTTTACCCTTAACCTTAATCTCCTTTTTTCTGATAATGTCATCATGTCTCTCTATAGGTCTTCCAATGAATAATGACGAATGTTAATTCATTCGTGAAACGTTATTCAGTAGAATCATTTTGACTCATTCCTTCTTTTTCGGTTATATTCTTGTCCAATTTGGGATTTTCCTCAATCTAAAATCTCACGAAATACTCCCTAGAATTCTCAAGTACGGTGTTACTCATATCTTTAACACTGATGAATCTATGAATCATCATATAATTTCGATCTGGTAAGCATGTACGCTCTACACCAGCCATACGGCAGCAGCAACTTACGATTCAGGAGGACGCGTGTAATCATCCAAAATGGCGCGCGACCTTGAACGTCAGATACTTATCGGAGCTTTGGTGGAGTAGTAAGCCTCATTTTATATTCCACAATCATACAAATTGTTGGGAAAAAAAAGCATAGAGGAACAATCCTAAAATCTTATCCAGCCTAATCCCTCGTGTTGATGTGTATTTCAAATTCCAGGAGAATGAAGACCTTGTTCCCTCATGAATATGGTGATTCGTGATAAACGCCTGCTCTCTATATTTCCCGGTGATGATTGCGTTTTTGGTCTCTGTCCGGTTTGTCCAAACGATCTTTTTTATATACCGTATTTGACACCATGACCCAGAGACGTACAACAACACGAACATAACATAGTTTTGCTTGAAGAGAACAAATACCGAGAATATTATTCTTTAATTACTATTCATACCATAATTAATGCTTACATAATCGCGGGTGTTTATTTCACTTTCGTTTCATTCATACACATATGTCATATCAGACTTGGTAAAGACAAAAGAAGTCGCCAAAAATTGTTCGTGAAATGTGGTATAATATCCCGAAATACACATTTCATAGTGAAAAAATATGTAGTAGATATATATATAAGACTTACACAGTAATCTTACGATATATGATGTAATATAATATATTATACTATAATATGATATATTATAATTTAATATATAATATAATATGATATAACATAATATAACATAATATAATACAATATAATTTAATATAATATGATATAACATATTATAACATAATATAATACAATATAATATAATATGATATAAATTGATATAACATAACAATATATGAATACAATTATATGCATGAAGACAGCTTCCGATAACGTAATCTGACCGGAAAGTGACACAGATCGGGCCTTGATTCCATAACTAAAGACAAAAATAAGTGTTTGTGTATTTTTTTTCTTGAAGTTAAGTATGTAGCTACAATGTACGGTATGTTCCTAATGAAAGTTGTTTCGTGATCATATTATACTTGAAAACAAATTACAATCGATTAACCAAGAAGTTATTTTCTTTCTTACAGTTGTTTAGATATGACTTTGTCATAATGATGACCCCCTCTTTTATTTACACACGTTTACATTTTTTACTGCTTGGATGAAAAATAGAATGGCATGTTCGTCATAACTATCAAATAAAATAATACTTAGGGAAATAATGTAATACCTGCACATGAAAAAAAATCTAATTATTGGTATAGGATGACATTTTTACTAAAAAATATACACTACTGTCTAAAATGTGATTTGATTAATCGTTGTGTTTCTTTTTACACATTTCTTTTAAAAGAAGACGGTAAAGACTCACCATATAATAGGGTAGTGTTAAGTAAATACCCTTGTAACTTTATTTTCCTATGTACATGTATCAAGAAAGGTTAACAGAAATCAACTCTCGTTTGATACTTGGTTTTTTTTCTTTTAAAAGACATTAATGTGCAATTCTTATATAAAGAATGTTCATGTGACTAGATGAAGAGCCATCAAATGATAAGAGTACTTTAACGGAAACTGCGAACAGTAGGATTTAAAGCAGCATACTCATATGCTCACATGCCAGCGGAAACGCGCGGAATCTGCCGCCTGAACTTCCGGGTTGGTGCAGCGCACTATTGCCCTTGACGTTATCGGCTATTCAGACATTGCCTACAATTCAACTGCTCAAATGAATGTTATTAATATCGATATTGATAATAATATAAAAATGATAATAATAGTAATAATAAAAATGATAATAATAGTAATAGTAATAATGATAATATTAATAATGTTAATAATAATAATAATAATAATAATAATAATAATAATAATAATAATAATAATAATAATAATAATAATAATAATACTAATAGTAATACTAATACTAATACTAATACTAATAATAATAATAATAATAATAATAATAATGATAATAATAATAATAATATCGATATTATCATCATCATTATCATCATCATCATTATTAACATTAGCATAGGCATTAGCATCATTGTTAGTATTGATAGTTGTAGTAGTAGCAGTAGTAGTAGTAGTAGTAGTAGAATAGTAATAGTAGTAGTATAATTATTATCATCATTATCATCATAAATTCAGAGATTGTATTATTAATACTAAATGTTAACGAAAGTATTGTTACTTTCGTTTAAGTCGTAAGAATGCTGATCCAAATCTATAAAACCAACAACTTAACCTTTTGTTTTGTTTGGATTTAAACGTTTTTAAGGAAATTATATCGATATTGCCTTAAGTAATGCTAATATTAATATTGATAATGATTGATATTAATATATAAGTAAAGTATAGTATTATCAGTAGTAGTATTAATATTAGTAATCGTATTAGTGAAACATAAGTTTGATTTTATAGTATTATTATTAGAGAAACTGTAAGTTTTAGTGTAAATTTACAGCTTTAGCATTCGTATTAGTATTAGTATAAATCTTGGTATTAGTATATTGTTATTAGTATTACTATTATCATAAGTATTAGTAATAGCATTAGCACTAGCATTAGTTTTGATATTAGTATAATGGTATTATTTTAGCATTACTGTTTGTTATACATGTAAGCATTGGTATAAGGTACAAATAGTATGTGGGGCAGTGATGTGATTTATGCTCTGTTCCAATTTTGCAGCTTGTATTTCTGACGGCAAAAATACAAATAGTTACCCTAATATAGCAATATTAATCCTATATTTGTTTGTGCACATAATTTGCGTTAGGTATGTTAGAAAATTTTCATTTAGATTGATCTTGCACTTAACAGTTCCAGCACGAGTTAACTCGTTTTGCGATGTTAAAGGCATTGTATAACAATGTTTCGAGTTTATAAATCTAAGCTACATGATTCCCCATGCTACCAGTGTCTCTGATACGGTCTAAAAATGAAGCCCTGAAAAAAAATTACAGTTTAAAACGATCATTAAGTGCTTTAAAAAAGTGAAAATCATCGAGAGACCTTTCCAGCTTTCCCCCATAGACTGCTGTGTTGCAGAATTTCCTATCGGCTGATAATAATTAATGTGCCAATTTGTATCTGCACATATTTTACTAGTGACAACATAACTGTCCGAACTTTTGTGTTCTAGGGTGTTTATTTGTCTATTCAAACATTGTCAGATATGTCAGATAACAAAGTTCGACAATTTTTAAACGGGTCTTCCACAGTGTTATATAGCGTCTTTAATAAGTAAAAAATAATATTAATTTTACATTCACCATAATTAATACATTCCCGACACGATAGTATGGTCCATCATTGTAGAAGAAATTATGATCATTATGATGTTTCTCCTAAATTAATTAGACATCTAATGTTCACTTTATAAGAAAAATATGATTGTACAGGTTCATGCAGGGACTTCATTAATTACAATTTTCATTGAGAAAAAAAATCTGCAATTTAGACTTTTGAAGAGAAAATATTTGTTTTTACTGCATTTCCGAAAGATTGGAATGATTTTTTATATCTTATTTTTCAATTTCGTTTTACAATTTCAAATAAAGATTCATCGTTCTTTTTATGTGGAACATGTACGGTTAATTTATACTTGGATGACAGTACAGGTATAACCTATAGACCATTACAATCCGTAGATTGACAGATTTACAAGGAATATACTTAGCTATGATCTACCTAGTCATACAATGCACGAAATGGTGTAATGGTATAAACTTGACGAGAATCATTGGTATAATTTGTATTTCATTTATTTATGTATTTGTTTATTTATGTATGTATTTATTAATTAATTATTTCATTAATTAATTATTGTATTTATTTGCTTATTTATTGATTTACTTGTTGCGTTTTGGATTGAAAACTTAGTATTGAATTAAGAGCTGAACAGAACAGCGCCATTTCAAAGGGGCCTTCGTACAGATATTTTTTGCTGAAATTAATCCACATTTATTTGTAATAGGATAAAACTGATATGAATCATATATTTCAATGTGTCTAATAATGTGTGTGTAAAGGTTTTAGCAGTTTTTTAGACCAAAATCTATTTGGCAACAACTACCAAACACACACACACACACACACACACACACACACACACACACACACACACACACACACACACACACACACACACACACACACACACACACACACACACACACACACACACA
>JZLH01S0308234.1:26422-59095 GCA_001188425.1 Eucidaris tribuloides
CACATACACATACACACACACACACACACACACAACACACACACTACGACACACACACACACACACACACACGACACACTACACACACACACACACACACACACACACACACACACACACACACACACACACACACACACACACACACACACACACACACACACACACACACACATAGATAGATAGATAGATAGATAGATATGCCCGATGGTATTCAAGAATCGTAATGATATCTATAAGTAATTGAATTCTTTTCGTTGAATTTCCGTTCTACAACATAAATAAGAATGTTGCTTCTTCATGATTACTGTTTTGGTTGCTACACCTACAAGGTTCTTCTATATTAGCCTTCAAGTGCGTGTAGGGAAAGGTGATTCGCTATAGTAAGCCGTTTTGTTACCGAAGAAAGCTGAGCAGGTAATAGAATTACAACCACATTTCCTCTTCTTTCCTAAAATTTCTTCGCACATTTGTTTAAGATGACCTTCCCGAGGAATAACAACGCAAATTCAATTCATAATGATTGAACTAACGCACACGGAACGGCGGCGGCTTCTCCCGTATTCTCTCTCGCGCCGTGCGTTTTTTGGTCTGTACAACAGTCGCTGTATTTTTCAGGCGATGAGCAAGCTTGCTTTTTTTTAGGGGGAGCATAGAAGCACGGGGATAGTTTGAATTCATTGTTCAGGAAACCCTTTCCCCCACAACGACAACAACAAATGTTCTGTTATCGATGACTGTCCATTCCTTCAGTGTAATGATTTATCAATGTACCATTCTAAGCCTGGTTCGTCCTTCGCCCAACGACTCGGATGAATAAATAAAAGAAATATTGAAAAGTGATGACACAAAAGATTCCTTTTAATCTAATTTGAGCATTCGTTATACTGTGTGAGGGTTCCTCTCTTTGTATTCTGTATGGTAAAAGCGCTTTGTTATACTCTTCTGGTTAATAATAGAGCTTGAACGCACATCCTCGTGAACTTCAAAAGTACAAAGTTAAGTTCGTGGATAAATATATAACGATTTTCATGTTGGTATTTTATCTCGAAAGTGCCTGTATCATTTTGTCTGAATTTGTTTTGGTCATGTGATTACAAGAAATGGTCCAACTATATCGCTCGTGTTTATTCACATCAAGTAATCACGGAGTTTTAATGACTTGATGGCTGCTTTGTTAGATATCTCCGGACATAGACTTGTGTTAAGTGGACGAACGAACCAATGATATATTGTACTTTTTATGTCATTTCAATAATGGAAAATAGCTGATAGTCTACCAATACACTAACATTCAATAGTGGAAATACAAGTATTGTGCCATTTAAATGGCTTTGAAAATTTTAGTATCAACGTTTGTCAATTAGAAATTTCACTTGATTCCATTCTTCTTTCGTCGCATTTTGACATGGAAGCGTTCTGTAACAATTTTTCATACTTTAATAAGTATTTTCACAAAAATATCATGCCCATCCAGTGTTACTGTTTTGTATGATTTTAGTTTAAAGAACATCTATTTTACGTGATTTAGCAAATACCGTTGTACAGCTTCGGAGCTTTTACCACAGGCTAGTCACACATGATAATACGTTGATGCATAATTCGGCCCATCTGTGAACACGAGTTTGACATTGTAATACCAAAGGTTTTAGAACTCACCACGGGCCACCTAAAATCGCTCTTTAAAAAAAAATCACCAAAAAAGGGTTACATGTTTACTCGCTGGATTTAGCTCCATACTCGCCTCACGGCTATGAAAGTGCGGCGCCGCGTGTTGAAGTTAACGCTGCATTCTCTTAGCAGTACCTTCGCGTTGCGTTGAAACGCATTGAATGCAACATTGCGTGCAATGCATGCCCGCCTACGCCTTGATTTTCGCGCGAGCAAGCGGCAATCGACGGATGTTCGGGTGACAGGCTACGGGAAGGTTCCGGCGCCTTCGCCGATAACACTCCGTAGAGTGCAGTGTAGGATAACGCCAATGCTGCATTCCGAGTGTTGTTATCGGTTTTGTGTTTTATCATATACATGTCGGTGAATATAGAAAGAAATTTATTGACTTACAAACAACACAAATCAAATCATCTGTGCATGTGTTTTATCTTTATGTGGTTATGATTACTAACAAAATTTCTCGATTTCTCCGCCACGAATTTTCAGAGATAGTAAGGCGTATCATTGCAGTTTTTCTTAAACGAACAAAATTATTTTCCATAAATTACAATAGGCTAAGCATGTACAAATCACAAAGACATGACTACACAACAAAGTACATATGTACTGTACAGTACAGAAGCAACGATTAATTTCAAGTGAAGATCGAAAATATTGAATTTTCAAAAAAGACAATGTCAATATGATATTTACGAACATGTGCTAATAAGACCTTCAATGAGTGTTTGTGTGTGTGTGTGTGTTTCCATGTATGTGTGTGTGTGTGTGTGTGTGTGTGTGTGTGTGTGTGTGTGTGTGTGTGTGTGTGTGTGTGTGTGTGTGTGTGTGTGCGTGTGTGTTTCCATGTATGTGTGTGTATGTGTGCCATACGTTATCGACCCTCCGCAAATACCAAAGGTAAGCAATGAAATTAAAATTAACTGCATATTTCTATAGTTCACAATTCATGATAACTGAGAAATCACAATAATTAATTTTATTAGCAATATTATTTTGTAAGACATGAACGCCGCGGTCTTCTAACTGTGCTGGAATGATTCGTATTTTAGTCAATATTATAATTTCGGAATGAAAAGAGACAACAAACAACAACGACACACAATCAAAATCGCTTCCCACGCCGAAGTTAAGCCATGATTCATTTTAAATCGCTTGGTTTTATCGACTATTGATTGATTTCCCAAAGGTGAATGCTGCGCATTCGAGAATATGCGAACAAAGCATACGCTCTTTTTTCATATATATTTCTCTCATCCTGTCTCTCTCTCTCTCTCTCTTTCTCTCTACCCCATCCCCTTCCATCCTCAAATCAGTTTATTGCTTTTCATAATCTTCTCATATTTGTGCCGTAATAAGTCCAAAAGACACTGGCCCGTATCCACAAAGCAAATTAACGTTGACAGCAGGTTTTAAAATGTGAAGCAGTACGTGTCACATTTATATCATTAAAGACACAAGTCAACAATGACCACAGTTTAATAAAAGGAAAATGTAAGCTACATAATCCCCCATGCTAAGTGTCTTTGCTAAGGTCTAAAGAAATAGCCCTGAAAAAAGTTTAAAAAAATATTATTTAGTTCTTTTAAAAGGTGAAAATCTATGAGTATCAGGGCGATTAATAACTAAAAATGACAAAATTAATACATATGCTATTAAACTATAATTTCCCAGGGTATACGTAATTTACCCGAGTACATGGTCAATCGTGTCCTTTTTTGCTGTTGTTGTTGTTGTTGCTTCATTTGACAGATATATAGATGATGTTTGAAGGACATATATAATTTCAAAAAGAGAAGAGAGTTTATCGTTTTACAGAGTGCTCAAATTACGTCTGTTTGAGTGTATGCTCTAAGTATAACCAGATGCACACCTGCTATTCATAAGTAGTCATAAGGACCACTTTCCGTAAGGTTCGCCAGCTATAAGTGGTATGGAAAGCAGCCCTTGATGTATACTTTTGATCAGAGAACCATTTTCTTGATTACCACCAGCTTCTGTCTAGTATGGGTCAAGCTGATCTTCGTGCTACCGAGTTTGCCCATTGTAAAAAGTTTCAAGAAACTAATCTCACATCGCTGAACCTTTATTGTCCAAAAGGCAATATGATTTTATCAGGAAAATGACTATTTTCCTAAAAAACTATTTCAAAATGTGTTCTTAGTTCGTAAAAGGTTGATTTATTCTAGGGTTAAGACTATGAATTGTAATTCACTAACTGGTTCATGTTACTTTCTTGTTCGATTATATTCCGCATTAGTATGATCCATTGTTTATTTGTAAACGGTCCTAATGATTATCTTCAAATTGTGTTTATGGATGTGTGTAAACATTTAACATCTAGAGTGATTAAAAATTTGGTGTTTTATGAGCTGGACGTGATGTAATTGTTTCCAGTGTTTGGGGACAAGTTCTTCTTTACACGCGGAAGTTCTATAGCTAACTAAAATCGAGCTTCGGAGGGGATGAAATGATAGGTGAAACATAATTATTTTTGGCTCTACAACATCATAGGGTGACTGAAATTTGGTCAAAGTGCCTTCAAAATTATTTATGGCTGTCCTGATAAACACTGTTGGCAGTTATATCATTAATCTACTGCAGAAAGATGATAGACGTATATTTTCATATATGCGGATAATATAATTCTTAGAAGCAGAAGCAATTTGGAAATGATTCTATCAATTTACACATTTTGTGTGGCCTTTTTTCTGTTAGTACTCTGACCAGTTATTCTTCTTACACATTTTTCTTTTATCAGCGTTCGCAATTTATTTTCACCCCTAAAGAAAACTTACTGCGTGTAAAAGACGCAATTTTGAAATGACCTGACACAACTCAATTTCTTATTACGACATTGTAAACTGACGATCTGTTTATTGTATTTCATAAATGTGTCATAAATACTCAATAGCTTCTAATGACTTTGTAAGCTGACAGTCTATTTATTATGTTTCATAAAGATGTCATAAATATCTCATCCCAATCGGAAAAAAGACTGTTCACCCATTCTAGCTATCGTACGTAAATGTTTAGTCTCGGTTCCAGACCACGCGACTTTTTCTATGCCCAGATTACTAATATCACTCCCTCTCCGACTTTTTCTACCTTCACTCTAAATCTATGTCAGAAAACTAGTCTTAGGTCAAGACAGTTAACTGATGATAGTATGCCTAATTTCTCTAGAAAATATGATACATTTTTGTGTCTGGAAGCCAGACTAGTAGATGACATAATGCCTACAGTTCCAATTTAGACAAATTAGGCGTTTCAAAACCACTCGTATGAAACGGACCAATCAGCGCGACCAATTACCCACGAAACCCAATCCGTCATGCATTGTGTTGGTGTCACAATGAATTATGGGAAATCTTTATTTCTGTTCATGGTTTGACGGTTTACGGATGCCTCGGGGGGTCAAATGGAATCCGAGCATTATTTTCTTGAGTGGATATTTATAGATATAATACTCGCTCATTTTGCGTAGATTTTGTGGCCTTCAGACGGTCCCGTAGTGCGTGTATAATTAATACAATGTCGACGAGAATGTTGGTTTTCTTACCAGGCTAGATACAAATTTGGATAACCATAATTTGAGGAATTTAATGAAAGGTATATTATTTTGGACACTTTTCTGCCTTCTATTTGCACTTTTCCATTGAATCCATGTAGTTATATTTGTAATACGTGTAATCATTTTTGCATTACACTGTACAATATTCTTTTAAAAAGGTTCATGTAGTAGATTTTAAGCAAAGATCCAAATGTAAAGTAATGCGAGCTACAATCTGCGCAATTAGTACACCCAACCCACTGGCAATTGTATACATTTATGTTCTTGAAATGCTACACAAATGGTTGAAAACATTACTTCCTCTTAATTCAAAGGTGACATCGTAGTTTTAAAGACTTATAGAGCGTAAATGGCTTACCATCTTTCTTGAAATTATCCCCAAATCAGTGACAATCTTTTTCTCTAAATTGGCACAGGCTGCTGTGTCTCCACAATTGTTTGTTAGTTGTTAATCTCAAAATAGAAAGAAAAAATATTTTATTTTTAGAAGTCATAAATCTTGAATTCTGTCCCTTAAAGGGGAATGAAACCCAGACATCTTACTGAATTCAGAGAGTACAGAACAATACAAGATGGAAAATAGTAAAAGTTTGAGCAAATTTGGTTGAACAGTTCAAGAGTTATGAATGTTCAAAGTTCATTTAATCCTTGTTATGGAGGATCCTTACATTGGCAACTCTACCCACTTTTCAGATGAAAGTGTGGAGAACTTCCCACTGGATTTGTACACAAATTTCCTATAATTTGCAGTTTTCTGAAGTGTCAGTTGAGAAAGTATCTAAATTCTTTCAGAAAAAGATGTAGAATCATTTTTGCTAGGACATACTTGCACAACAAGCAAGAGCAAATCAGATATTTGATAAAAAGTGAGAATAAGTGAAAATTTGTATACAAAACCTATGGAGAGTTTCTCGCACAACTTTCATCTAAAAAGCTGGTAGAGTTTGCCATTTAACAATCCTCCATAACAAGGATCAAATAAACTTTGAACAAACATAACTCTTGAACCGTTCAACCAAATTTGTTCAAACTTACATCTAATTTCCTTCTTGTATTGTTCTGTAATCTCTGAATGCAGGAATGTGTTCTGGTTTCATTCCACTTTAATTTACAGAAAACAGTGAAAAGGATTTTGGGAGGTTGGGGTGAGCTGAAGTCAGGGATATACTTAAAGAGAACACACAGTACCGGTTTATGATGAAAAATCTTTCATCGAAAATTTCACAGGTTCGAGGATTTCGATTGTCGTATTGCCAGGGTGAGAGTAAATATACATTTGCCAATTTACTAAAGGAGTGTGAGGACGTAAATGTGCACTTCATGATGCAAATGAAAAATTGAGGAATCGTGCAGCGTTTGAAGTAACTCGCCGTGCGGAGGTGAAGGACACGTTTTGCGCGTTGCTGCCAAGTGTGGTATGGGTCAACAAATATGTACCTTGGGTCGCCGTGGGCACGACCGTATAGGATTGTCTGTGTATCTATGGATATCTAGTTGATCAGTAATTAGGGGATGTGAGTGTAGATCAGGATAGAATGTCCTACAAGTGTATCTTGTTGTTTCAGACATACTCTCTTGCCTGGTACTGGGTGAGTGACATTGTTTAGAAATACCATCTGATATCACAGAAAGGTATTGTAGAATAGACAGTTGGAGGTTGTAGATGAAGTATGTGTTCTTCTGGGACAGAGTAAGGTAGCACAGTTCAGCCAGTGTACGGTGCGCGTGTATATGCATCGGTTTCAAACTTAATCGGCTATAACCGATTTCAGATATAGTGTTGAAGTTTGGCACCCTAGGAGCAACTTTATTACCAATAGAACTACCTCAAACACCGAAAGTATAAACTTCAATAAACACCAGAAGGAATGGAATTAACACCTATTTGGTATTGACTTGGAGTCATATGACTCAGAGTCATATAACTTAGAGTGATTTTCGTGAACTTAGAATGTTTCGAGCTTGGAATGTGAACTACGGGAAGCAATATATATCGAGAAACACCATGGGTGTTTAATTTAACACCCATGGTGTTAACCATGAAATTCTAGAGATGATGTTCAAGTTTATGACTAGTAAAATTACTTCAAGCACCAAAAATACGTCACGAGCCTGTGTGTCTAGAAATGATGTTCAAGATTATGACGAGTAAAATTACTTCTAGCACTATAACAGTTATTTAACACCTAAATTTAAGAATTGAAATCAATACACATTATCGATCAGGCAATATTACATTTGTATTCCTGTTTCTGGTTCTATTCCCTGTGGTATATCCCCTTCCGTCATTTAGACGAACACAAAAACACCATCACGAGTCTGTGTGTCTAGAGATGATGTTCAAGTGTATGACGACGAGTAAAATTACTTCTAGCACTATAGCAGTTATTTAACACCGGAATTTAAGAATTGAAATTAATAAACATTATTGGTATCTATATCGGACGATACCTTTATATTTAACACCTGCACCTTCAAAGAATGTGCGTGATACACGTTGACAATTTAGGTAGTTCATCTTTCGTCCTGAAAGCGTGTTTTATTTCTTGGTTAATGTATATACTAGCACGTGTGAATCTTTATTCTAATATATTTCCTGAATAAAAATCAAAACAGTAATGTTTACAAGTACATGTAGCTCGAAAATCCCGCGTGGCATATGTTTATCCTGTTCAAAACCTAGGAAAAGTAAACACTAAAGTAAGGCGCTTTTCGTTTAAAGCCGAGGTTTACATCGTGCGATGATGATTATGCACTTACCTATTGTATGTCTTCTGACGGTAATGCAATATGTTGTGTTATTCTTTTCTCCTTTTCCTCCTTTTCATAAACTGCCTTTGTAAGACACTTCGCAAATATGTCCGTATAAGTGTGCATCACTCTAAAAAAAATATATCTTTCTACAAAAGAATTCCGGTCATTTGTATGTGAATCACAGTTCATGTTGATAGCATTTCACAACATTTTCAAGCCTATTTTTTTTTCTGACGTATCTTTACGTTTTTAAATGATTGGAAGAAACATTTTGCGCTTCCTGACATATAACAACTTCCACAATCTGATATAAACTGTATTCCCTTTTTAAACGAGATGGACAAAAAGAGATAAAAATTGATACATAACTATTTCAGCGCAATGTTTGAAATGTTTTTGGATTATGCTAATACGAAAACGCATCCCGGGTTTGTGTCGCATCGCAGGCTGAAACGCCCATTTACTTGAAAAGTAATTGAAGAATTTGATCGCAAAACGGGGTAACTCCACTTTAGCAACTCTTGAGAAAAATGTATTTGTTTGCCCGAGTTCGTACACGCGCCTATGGAGAAATAAAAAAGTAAAACCCAAAATATGTTGTACTTACTCGTGGTAATTGGCATCAAATTTCATACTATCGCGAGGTAGGTATAGGTGGTGAAGGTGTAGATAGTTTTGGTAAACGTAAAAAAAGAAATGAAATTTCTTTGCAATTTCGTTAGTTACAGCCATATGATCTATCAATGCCCTGAAAATTGCTTGATATGAAACTTTCCCATTTTTTTAAATAAAATTTATTCCAAATGTAAAATGCCGGGGGGGGAACCCCGACATTTGCCCATATACAGCTATATCTCCTATAATTTAAACATTATCAAATTGTCACTATAAACAATTTTCAGTTGGTTTGATGTTGTTTTCTGATGTCTGCGTTGACAATTATACCTATAACATTAACGGAAAAAAAATGTGAGATCGTCCAAAACTATACTTGGGCTTTAAAAACTCAATTTCGGTGTAAATTGAGTTATCCCATTTTGCGATCAGACTCTTCAATTATTATGCGATGATAGATTCAAATAACTCAATTTTGGTGGAAATGGAGTTAACCCGTTTTGCGATCAAACTCTTCAATTATTATGCGATGATCGATTCAAATCGTGTCAGGTATCGATCAGGCAATATTACATTTATATATTCCGGTCTCTGGTTCTATTCCCTGTGGTACACCCCCTTCCGTCATTTAGACGAACACAAAAACACCATCACGAGCCTGTGTGAAGCGGAGTGAATTGATGTACTTATTACTTTGACCCACTTGTATTCGTAATTGTCTACGATATTAACGTGTTTTATTATTCAATGAAATATGGGAGAACAGAGAGTACTGTGTATAGCTGCAATATCAGCAGTGTGGTGTACTTTTGCGGACTGAAGTACTGCGCACTTTCATATTTTAGAGACATGCATACATTTATGGTTTATATCATTAGCTCCCTAATTTCTCTGAATATCACCAATAATTCTATATTCATCCAACATGTATTCGTGTTATCTGATGTCGTATAAATCGTCGATGTACTTAAAGAGAATACACAGTACTGGTTGACTACTTGCAGAACAACATTTTAATATCAACTGCTTTCAAACCTTCTGTGAACAGATGGTATTCTAAAAATGTCACTATAGTACAGGAGAGAGTAGTTGGATACAACAGAACACTTCGTTTTGGACATATCTGTTACACAAATCCCCACTGCTGACAAAGTACTAACACAGAAATCTATATGTGGGACTATGTTAATTGTTGCCATACACACTGCAGCAACGGAGCCTACTCCGTCGGGTACTCAAACTGCCAATTCCTCAACTTTTGATTGCATATGAATTATGAAGTGAATTAGTCCCACATTATAATGCAAATGTAATTTACTCTCAGCTGGAAATTATGGAAATGGGAAATTTTGATGAAAGATTTTCCATCATCAACCAGTACTGTGTATTCTCTTTAAATGGAGACTGCTTTAATGGAGACTACACAGAACTCCCAAACCCATACGATTTCGACTACGTTCTATTTCCACTTTTACTGACACCATAAACAGTACAACCAACTTCTTCAACTACACTTATGTCTAAACTAACACGTGGGTCATCTGGATTTCGAATATTTGTGCAACTTATAACAACTGTGAAAAGTAAAACAGACATTTTGTATAGTTTTGTATATATATATATTTTTTTAATATTCAGCTTTGAAATACAATCTGCGTTGTCCTATTATACTCGTTACACTATACCGTCCCAACCCTTTACCACTGTATTTCCATGACAACTTTTAACAGCAATAAATGTGTTGGGCAAACATCACACAATTATTCAGCGGAGTGTGATCACATTTTATTCTGAAATTCATGAACAGTTTAAAGACAAATTAATATTATGCTCTCCCGAAGTAATCCAGGTACAGATACAATGCCTAACGAAACATGAAAATCAGACGATTCAAACTTAAACAATAACTAATTGAACTAATTGACTATAAACCATTTCACATATGGTTGGCAGTAAATTACAATATTAACTGTTGCACTTTACTTTAAGCGATACCGTCATTTACGTCTCAGAGGCTAATTTTGGTCGATGGGATTTGAATTTGCTATTGTTTTAACAAATAATATAATTAAGTAATGCCTTACAGTTTGACCATATATTTACATAATTCATTTATTCATTTTACTTATGTATTTATCATTTTCATTTGAAATGATTTCAGCCCGGATCTCGTTACAATCAAGCCATTCGCTTTCTTCCGAATTTCTTGGCAAATTGTATTGTAAATATTTGTTACATAAATCAATGGAATTGAATTTATTGTATTGATTTTGTGTATGTGTTTATTTATTTATTTTAATTTATGTTTTCCTATTCAGGTATTTAATGATTCCAGTAATAGTCCACCGGACCACAGATTGACTCCATGAATTGCGTTAGGCGCACTAAAATATCATACAAATACCCACGCTATGCAGAATTTCAACTGTTGTAACTGTTGTTACCACTGACCATGTAGACATACACACCATGCCATATCACCTTTCTGTCCAGGCGGTAAATTCCATGTAAATCAATGTTTATATCGGACTCGGTCTACGGTTACATCAAGAATACAGGCATTCATTGACCAGACGAACAATGGGTGAATGCACACCAACCCCAATTAAGTTATAATTAAACACAATTTGTTGTGGTGTTTCGTGGTTCTACATTTCCTTGGATCGAGATTTCTGGAACAAAGGTGTTTAGGAAATCACGACTGCTATTTAATGCTTTTGATTATGTAGGCAAAGACCAGCGACGACACGAACGCGTGTTTTGGAGGGAAAACTTGTCGAAATTGTAACACGAATCCATGTCTGTTTAGAAGATACGATTGCAGTAAAGAATTAGAAAGTATGTTTGTGATCCCCGAGCTCCAAGCCCACAAAAAGTCGCAGATTATGGCGCTCTGTAATATGGTTTGACCAACTACAATCTTTGAAGTTTGTCTTATCTAAAAGAATGGTCTTTCCTCTACCCCCTGTTAAAATTTAATGGCTTGAAACAAAACCCAAATTGAGATATTGGCAGTTTTTCCAGACCATATTTTCTTTCTGACAGGTGCTTGTGCATAGTGCAAATGAGTGAACGTCATCCTGTTTTCTCCCTTTTCCGTGAAACCGCACCACTTAACTCTCTGTTATTTCTATCACTTTTGAAGGGTTTATATAACAGTCCAATTTTAATAAGTTAAATATCATTTTAAGTTTAGAGCTTATTCTTTAAAACTGTGAAAGTAGAAAAATTAAAATTCATGTTGGCCTACTCTTTGTATATCTTATTTTCTCCCTTTTCCGCGAAAATGTACCTCTTAACGCTCTGTTATTTCAATAGGGATTAAAGGGGTTAAATAATAGTCTAATTTTAATAAGTTAAATATCATTTTAAGCTTAGAGCTTATTCTTTAAAACTGTGGAAATAGAAAAATGAAAATTCATGTTGGCCTAATTTTTGTAGGTTTTGAATTGGACGGTAACATTTTGTGCACCCGCATAAAAAATGTTAATAATACGTGACTTTCCTTTTACCTACGGAGATGGAGAAAGATTACCCAACTCATCCGGGATTCTGAGTTACACGCTGTCTCGTGTTTGTTCGAAGTAATAACATTAACATGCATCATGTAGTTTGGTTCGAGCCGACAAATTTGCCATTAAAGTTAACAATGACCACAGTTAATTAAAAAAAAATTGAGCTACATAATCCTTCATGCTTTAAGTGTCTTTGATAAGGTCTAAAGATGAAGCCCTGACAAAAAATGCATTTCAAAAGATTATTTAATGGTTTAAAAAAAAAACTGAAAACCTATGAGTACTCGGGATGATTGGATTCACCCATAGACTACTCTGTATAGATCTAGACTAGTTTACACTCCATCGCAGTGGTAATTATTCATTCATGCATATCTTGCCAGTGTCAGCATAGCTCTCCAAACTTTCGTGTTCTAGGATGTTTATTTGTCCATCTAAGTATTACTATGTATCTCAGATATCATAGTTTGACATTTTTTTTAAATCGAAGCTCCACAATGTTAGCCTTTGTCTTTAAAGAGATAGAGCAAGATTATAAATGGGCCTCAACTTAGGACACAATGCTGCCAGGGTCAAGCATACTGTTATAAGTTTCTGCTGTGAAAATTTCAAAGTCAAACGTTTGCTCCTTATTTATACAATTAATATATCAGAAATGGCTGTCAATTTATTGTATGACTTTGTAGATTTCTATGGATTCAATGTCTACCAGGTTCATACTTTCATATAATTCTGGTATGTATGCTTAATTGTTTCTCCTCAAATTGATCAGGTGATATTACGAGGGGTTATGATCGAGCAGAAATGTATGAATAAGAAGGAATCCGTACAGACAAGTCGACATACGAACAAAACTGACGAGCAGACGTGTAGACACAAATTCCTTTGGGCACAAGGCTCACGATCATGCACAACGACAAACAGCATATTTTGTTCAGTTTGACTAAACTCATACATGATGTAGCCGATTACAAACTCCAGCCAAACTGTCGTTCAGCGCAAGGTCATTTACCATGGACGTGTAATTATAATGACGGATGAAAAATATTATTACAACTCTTCGCGAAAAAAAAATGTTTATTTTTTTCTTTCTTCCGGCATTTCTGATTGAAAGGTATTCACTGTTAGTAAATTTCTACTCCAATCTGGTGTTCTAGACTCTTCGAGGCGATACGGCTTTCCTCTTTAGAAAAGTGAGTATCGTTATTTCAGCGTGCCAGTGAAAAGTGCGAAAAATGCTGCGTGACGAAGAAATAAACACGTTCTATTCGGGGGAAAAAAACATGCAAGCGCACTGGTACTTGTTAATAGCACAAGATATAGCCGCGCGGAAATGAATTCCTTTTAAATTGTCATGAAACGTCTAACAGAGCTATAAATATATTGACAATGCACGGAATGGACTTATGATGCGGCGAAGATCTGTATGCACGCAAAGAAAGTGCAAATGTCCCACGGTTAAAGAGTACAACTCGTAGCAATGGTGTTTCGCGTGCGACCACGGATTTTATTATTGAGCAAGCAATGCGTGTTTTCTACGCATGCCGTGTACGAAATCAGCGCGAGGGTAGGAGCGTCGATCGGGGGGGGGGGTGGCCCAGCGAGGGGCGGGGGGGCATTCGCCCACCCCAATGAACAATATTGGGTAAGCAAACTCGATTGCCCCTCCCCCCCCAAAAAAAAAATAAAATAAATAATAAATAAATAAATAAATAATGAATATATAATAATTAAATAAATAAATAAAATAAATGAATAAATAAATTATAACTTAAAAAAAATCCATAAAACAGCTATGATAAGGATACGTTTAACAAAGCAGTGCCAAGATACTACAAAATGAATGAATTTGAATGAATTTATTTCCACTTTTGAATAAGAATAACATATATTACATATGAACACTTACATCAAAATTGTATATAAAAGCACAAATATATACAAATTAATATAAAATTAACATTGTTTGTTTTAAAAACATAATGTAGCAATAATTAAGAATTATACACGTTTTTGAGCAAACCAAAAGTTCTATATTGCAATTTGGGGTGCGTAAATTATTTGACATTATTCTTGCTTTTGCCCCCCCCCCCTCCGAAAAATGGATCGACGCCTCTGCGCGAAGGGTATAGACTCTTCAAATTGTAGCTGATCGTTTTATTGTCGGAGTTTCAGAATATAGTAAACGTAAAGTAAAAGTATGGAGCTGCATACCTACCGAAACATCATAGCATTACATTTGCATGCCCATAAAGACACAAGCTATAGAGAATACACAGTACTGGTTGATGATTAAAAAATTTTCATCAAAATTTCACATGTCATTGTTTTCCAGGTGAGAGTATATTACATTTGCATTATAATGTGAGACTAATTCACTTCATATACAATAAAAAGTTGAGGGATTCTCAATTTGAACAGGTGAAGTTTTCCATTGGAAGTTCCCATTCCAATGCTAAAGTGTGTATGATTTCTGTGTTAGTACTTTGTCAGCAGTGGGGGCTTGTGCAGCAGATTTGTCCAAAAACAAAGTGTTCTGTTGTTTTCAACCACTCTCTCCTGTACTATAGTGACATTTTTAGAATACCATCTGTTCACAGAAGGTTTGAAAACAGCTGATATTAAAATGATGTTGTCCTGCAAGTACTCAAACTTATCTTTAACAATGACCACAGTTTAAAAAATGTGAGCTGCATAACCCTTCATCCCTCTAAGTGTCTTTGATAAGGTCTAAAAAATAAAGCCTTATTTCGAAATGATTATTTAGTGCTTTAAAAAGTGAAAATCTATGAGTACTCAGGTTGATCGGAATCACCCTGCCCTTGACTACTGTGTGTAGATTTAGGTTAATTTATACTCCACCCCAGTGGTAATTCCAACGGTGATGTTTATTCATGCATATCTTGCCATTGTCAGCGTAACTTTTTAAACGTTTGTATTCTAAGATGTTTATTTGTCCATTTTAAGCACTACTATATGCAGCTCATATCAAAGCTTGACCATTTTTAAGCTATTTGTTGAGGACATGTCTGTGAAATTCGAAAATTAGTTATTATCTAGAAATTGAAAAATACATAAGACGTTGACTATCAGGTAGGCTGTATGTGATGCTCACTGAGCTGAGACAGTTTAGTAGCATTATTTCATTTTATTTATTGATCTATCTGAATATTAATCTGAATGAGACGATTGCATAAGAGTTCTCACGTAGCAAAAATGCGTATATAATGGTACACATTTGTAATTTTCGATATGTTAAAGGAAGGGAATCTCATTTGCAACCCCTCTATAACACAGCAAAACATTATTCATCTCCTAAGGCTATTTATAAAGAACTTGCTTTTGAAATCTGTAGATCAGAAATTACATAAATTTAGAAAAATGCGCAAAAAACAATAGTTGTGTAGTGTATGTCCTAGGCGCATTGTTTCAAGTCTCACTTGGGTATATCATGGATCTATACAGTAGGTCCATGGGTATACTGATAAGAGTACTTATGCAGTGCCAGAGGGTTGTGCTGGCATGTGTCAGGCATTGAAAGGAATGGAACATCATCTACGTGTACACTGTCCATGGGCGTATAAGAAGAGACCTACATGCACTGTCTAAAATATAATTTTTGTCACTAGAGACAAAAATCAAATCGAAGTCAAACATACACTGTAATCCCACGAAAAGTGCGTTTCTAGCTCCTTCATTTTGCTGAAGGCTTTTAAATAGCATTTTCTTCTGTGTACACCAGTGTATTTGCACAATGTAAAATGTTGGGCGTGCAAAAGAGAAACCCGACCTTTAAATGGTATTTCATGTGTATACCTGTGTATTCATCTCCTAAGGCTATTTATAAAGAACTTGCTTTTGAAATCTGTAGATCAGAAATTACATAAATTTAGAAAAATGCGCAAAAAAAAATAGTTGTGTAGTGTATGTCCTAGGTGCATTGTTTCAAATCTCACTTGGGTATATCATGGATCTACAGTAGGTCCATGGGTATATGTAAAAATCATATGTAAAATGCTGGGCGTGCGAAAGAGAAACCCGACCTTTAAATGGTATTTTCATGTGCATACCTGTGTATTTACGCAATGTTAAATTTTAGGCATGCAAAAGAGATCCATTGCCTTTAAAGCAGCATGCTCTTTTACACTTTAATACCTCCGATATAAGGGATAGGTGTATGAATTAGAGAAATTAACAGGTCATATTGAAAATGGATAAACCGATATTTACCACTTCGTTAAAACTGACTATTACATGTGCATGTCCGCCAAGGAGGCGTAATTGAGTGATAAACGGCCTGCAGACGGCCTCACAAATGCAAATTTATGAAGAACAAATATCGTATTATAAAGCCTTGACTTTCATACATGATTTGTCCGCCTTTCATTGGGGTCTGAAACCGATCCCGGATAATTCCGAGCCATTACATTTGATTCCGTAATTGTGAAGCGAGTAGATCTAATCCGGTGGAATGTTGAAGGTACAGTGCCTCCTCCCAACACAATGGGAATGTGAAATAGTAGACGCGCACGTCCGAAACATGCGGGCACGAGGTTGGGCGTGGTCACGTGATCTCATTCTTCTGGCGTACATGCGATGCGATGATCGTGTGAACATTACCCCTTAACTTTTTTAAGATGGCGGCAGCAGCAGCTGTTTGTGCGCATAGCCTATATCGCGTTTATGCCGCGTCTTATAATTTGCATATTTTGGTTAAAATATGATTACTCCCGTCATAATTTATTGGCTTATTGGTACTATCAATTAATCGTATTCTTTAAAACCTGAGTATCTTTTATGAAATTAGGCTACACGTACCAGTAAAACGCAAACCAATCAACACCCAAGTTCTGAATTCGGTCAAGTGCTTGAACACTTGCTTGCGAAGTATCGGCTTCCGTCCCCAAGTGGCATCGGAGTAGACCTCCTCGTTTTGTGCAAGTACGTACAGGCTGGTCCGAGCAATGTGTTGTACCGCCCGCCATTACAAAAGAAATATCTTCAAACTATTATTCGTTGTTTGAAAATTGTTTGGTTAAAGGCATCGTATAACAATATTTCCGTTTCAAAAAATGTGAGCTACATGATTCCCTATGCTACTGATGTCTTTGATAAGGTCTAAAAATGAAGCCCTGAAAAATACAGTTCAAAATGATCATTAGGTGTTTCAATAAAGGTAAAAATCATTGAGAGACCATTCCACTTTTTCCCCATAGACTGCTGTGTTGCAAAATTTTCATCGGCCGAGAGTAATTCTTGTGCTAATTAGTGTCTGTACATATTTTACAAGTGACAGCATAACTGTCTGAACTTTTGTGTTCTAGGGTGTTTATTTGTTCATTCACTGCATGACTGTCAGATATGTCAGAAATCAAAGTTTGACAAGTTTCTAAATGGGTCTTCTGTAATGTTATATAGTGTCTTTAATATTTATGCCTGAATTAAGTGTCTTTACATGGGAAAAATGTAAAAACAAATGTGAGAATAAAACATAATTAGTGATAACCAATGAGATTGCACACAGAAAGCAATTGTTGCATGCCTTGCGATTGTCACCTATTATAAAAGACCACAATGTGTGGTGGAATGTTTCTGGATTTACGAAGTTTTTTTTTTTTAAGTCCAACGTCATATTTGACAAAAGAAATTACCGTATCAATTCAATTTCGAAAGAAAGAATGATCACTGATTTCCTAAACTTGTGACGTGCAAGAACTGGAAATGTCAATTTGAATATATGTGGGTGAGGAGTGGGCGGGGAGAGGAGAGCTACAGACTGACCTTTTTTGATACCTTTAATAATAATGCCTTTGAATTCACTCTAAACGTACGTAAAGACTTCAGTGACATAAACTCTCGATGTCTCGCACGTAAGTCATCGTGAGTTGAGTACAATTTTGGTGAGATATGTAAGCTGTTTCAAATGACGTGGGAAAACATCCGTTTCTCTTTTCTTAAGACTTGCTAAAGCCCATATCCTCGTAACGAAAGTAAATACAATACACTGTGTAATAAAATTAAAATTGAAATTGCAAATCCGTCCTCGGTTTCCCTATTTTAAAGGCATCATTCAACAATATTTCTGGTTTAAAAAAATTGAGTTACATGATCTTCTATGCCACTAGTGTCTCTGATAAGGTATGAAAATGAAGCTCTGAAATACGTAGTTCAAAACGATCATTGAGTGCTTTTGATAAGTGAAAATCATTGAGCAGCCATTCCCGTTTCCCCCACAGACTGCTGTGTTAGAATTTTTGTCGTCGTTTTGGCGTTGTTTTTGGCAGAAAAGTGAGTCCTATTTTCGGAAATAATCGCGACCTTTCTGGAAGTATAATTACGTACAGTGTACACGAATATTTCAGGTGTTTTTGAGACGTGGAGCAGGAGAATACTGTGTCCTTAGTCCCCAGAAAATCTTTATAGCCCTGATAGCCAAAAATGGGACAAAAACTATACACAATTTTAGCAAGTTCTTATAAAAAAAAGTAATAGAATAATTTTGACGAATAGAAGGAAATTGTACTCATTGATTTTGTAAATTCTCACACCAGAAATTTTAGATACAAGTCATATGTATTGTTAGTCATATTCCTATGATATATAAGAATTTTGGGGTAAATTTGAACAAAACAAATATGCCCCCTTACCATCACTAACTCCGAAGAAACAGTCATGCATTGATTACTGTTCGTGTGCCTTCAAAAAGCCTTTAGCACCAGTGTTAGAGGCATTTGTCAAAGCGGCACGACGATAAGAGGTAGCGCCACGTATGTTATCAGGTGTATTATTGTCAGCGCAGTTTGAAAGAGATTGAATTTGAAAAAAAAAGAACGCAATGAAAAATACGGTCGGTGTTATCCCTTACACCGCCCAGTTTTATCATCATGACGCCGTTGTTCAATTCTGCGGCCTTCCACAAGCGGACGAGCTGTGGTGATTGTCGGGGAGAAAGCGGCGGCAGGTGCTTCGAGACTTCCGATCCCTGTTTCAGCAGGCGGCCGTTGTCACAACAACGTGAAAATGAACTAAATTTCCGCTTGCACTCGAATTGGCAACAACCAGAATAACTTGAACTTACATTTTTATTTCAATCCTATGCTCATAGAAGACATTTTTTTATGTATAGATCCGGGATAAAAATCATTTTTTTTTAAATTTTAGTTTTATTTTTATTTCATTTAGTTATTTGTGTCCACATCCGGAATAATGTCAAATAAAGTACAATAACAATAATATAAAAACAAAATAATAATGAAAATGGATAAAGCTAATCGTAAATTCATTCAAAGTATACACCGAAACAATGATACCTATGACGGTAATAAGCAACCTGATTACATAAATTGCTGAATATTCTCGGCACGCAGTCTTACTTTCGACACATGTAAGTAACGGTTTAATTGTGAAGAAGTCTTTAAAATAGCATCAATAACAATAATGATTTCATGCATCCTCCTTTGAGAAACATGTACATCAGCAAATTTGCATGTATAATGTCAAAAAGGAACTGCGAAACCTAAGTTTGTTCTTGTTTTCCTGAGACACAATTTGCAATCACTTAAAGCCCAACTTTAGTTTGGGGGATTTTTTTTTTTAATTGAAAGCTTTATGCCCAAAAGTCATATCCCAGCAATAACAGATTCTGAATGTCTGCTCTTTCTGATGAGATATAACTCATATAGAATCTGTTATTGCTGGGATATGACTTTTGGCCATAAAGCTTTCAAATAAAAATATCCTTAAAACTAAACTTGGGCTTTAAGGTCTCTAAGCCCAAAGACCAAAACCATAACACAATTGAATAATCATTAATTTGCACGTTTCATTAATCGGGTTTAATACCTACAGTGCGGGGGTTATTTTGCGTAAATTTGACCTTCACAGTTTAAAGTGGTCAATAAATGTTGATATTGCCGTCTCTCCTTCTTTTATTTCCCTGTGAACTTACCATTCTAATGTTCTGGTGAAAGAACTTGGGAGTTACAAATACACAAATAGCTCCACCACATCCGTCCGTGATGAAGTGCACATAAAATCAAACGAGGCAGGATTAATAGCTATTTTATTGGAGTGTATTAATTCCCGATGTTTTTGTCGTTGTTTCTCCGGTTCAGACATATGATCGTAAAATATTCAGCAACGATAAATCAATCATAAAATGAACAGAAGTGAATGATTTGACATAAATTCATACAGTGTGAATTTTGCCAAAATATGCTGGTTCCTCTGAGTGACGAGAGTTATGTATACAGCAAGTTTATCGCATAATCTATTGCTTTCTTTATTTAGTATGACTAAAGTGTGGTGTGATAATGTGTGTATGTGTGTATGTGTGTATCTGTGTATGTGTCTATGTGTGTGTCTGTGTGTGTGTCTGTGTGTGTGTGTGTACCTGTGTATGGTTGTATGTGTGTGCGCGCGCGTGTGTGTATGTGTCTTTGTGTATGTGTCTTTGTGTGTGTGTGTGTGTGGTGTGTGTTGTGTGTGTGTGTGTGTGTGTGTATGTGTGTGTGTGTTGTGTGTGTGTGTGTGGTGTGTTGTTGTGTGCCTTTGTGTTGTGTGTAAAATGATATAAATAACTTACAGTAATCGAAATTTTGCGCGGAGAACATCTTCTTCTTCTTCTTCTTCTTCTTCTCTCTCTCTTCTTCTTCTTCTTCTTCTCCTTCTTCTTCTTATCATTATCATCAATATTATAACACTCTAAAAACTGAAATGTGTTGTAAAAGTGTGGTCACTCGTTGGCCTATTTAAATGTTGAAATAACATTTTCATTATTGGAGTATCTGGTTTTTATTCTCCTTCTCCTCCTCCTCCATCCTTTTCTCTTCTTTCTCCTTCTCCTCCCTTTCCTATCCAAAGAAGATGACGAAGCATTGTACTTTCTCGTAAAGTCTATGAGTCTATGTTGAAATTATCCCAAAAAAGAACAATGTCAATCTAAGACGACCTCATTCCGCTAAAAACATGGCTGCCCCTGACAGTCACACGAAAAGTTCAGATTATTTTCAGGACGAATAGACAAAAATCATCGTTTATTGATGTTAGTCACTACTTTAGTCACAGTTAATTCATCATTCCCGGGAACGTATACATTTTGGGGTTTTTTCCCCAGTACTGATGACTCCTTGAGGTTTCCGTAGTGCATTTACTGTGAACCGTAAAGTTATTAGCCGGTTACTTCCACACTTACGATCAGTACACATGACGTATGTCTATAAATATAAACCGGGACCAATGAAGTGACGACTGAGAAAGCATCCACAATACGAAGAACTCAGATCATTGACATACAGATAAATTCTTTTATCGAAAGCTGTTGGGACAAAAAATTCTAGTGGAATAAATTTCACGACCGGCTTCATATTCTCGCGATTGGAAAATCAATATATTCAAAGAAGAAAATTGGCAAAACGGCTGTCGAATTAACGGTGGGGTGGGTTTGGCGGTTGTACAGTTTGTATAGCATTTATGGCTTGTGTTAAAAAACGTGATAAGGTGATACGAGGGATCATGGTCTGATAAACGGGCACAAATCATGGGGAAAAGTTGTCTAACCAACGTGAGCCACTGTTGAATAATGATGAGAAGGAGTTTTCCCCTCTCTCCTCTTTCTTTTCTTATTGAGCAACTGTGAGGACAATTTAAGATGACTTCCTCATCAAATGCCTTGACAGGTGATATACGAGTTTCTGGAAGAGGTCAAGACGCTTTGAATCAGTGGACTGTCATGTGAAATTGTGATTCACGTTCTTTTTTAACCGTCATATATTTTTATTTGAATAAATAAATGAGTTTATAAACCAAAAACAAACAAGATAAAATACAAGTAAGAGAGCTGAGTATAAAGAGCCAAATCCAGATAAACAGGACTATATAAACGGGACTCACCTTATCTTCAAAGAATCGGGAAAACACCCGATTGTAGCGACAAATTAAATATGTAGTCGAGAGGTTGTGATAAATAATGAGCACCATTTACTTTGAATTTTACTGGGATATTGTTATGTCCACAAGACTTTTTCGTATCACATTTTCATAGTGTATTTTCAACTTCTTCACTTAAAATTGGAACCCAATAAAAAGAATCTTCTGCAGGGGTACCTTAGGGGTTTTTTTTCCATAAGGATGAGTAACCTTGAGTACATCTATCGTCACAGCTAACTGTGGGCCGATCGACACCAAAAAAAAAAACTTGTTAAATACCTCAACAATGTCATCTATCTGTCTATAGTGTATTTTACTCATGAACACCAGAATCCTCTTCAACTTGCAATTTCTCAACTCATTCTTTATCGTGAAGTATCAGCCAAACTTTAATAAGTGCAACTGCGCAACGAGACCAAAACTATACAAGTATTTTGGTTTGATTAATTACATTGATTCTGTACTTTTGTTTTAATTTTTCACATAAATATATGTATTTATATACATAACGCAATAGTAAGAAAAGACCATAGAAGCAGTTATAGCAGTATCACGTAATTGCGGGTTATTGCCGTATTCTTACAAGTAGACAGAAAATTGTAATATCGGCAAAGCTATTAATAGAATTGATTAAAATTACTAAATTTATAAATTAAACCAACATTGATGTAAGCAAACATAAATCAATACATATTTTATTACTGTAGAAGAAAATATTACCTTTTCAATGTTACTGAAATGTTATTGAAATACTTTATCATGCAAAATTCTTATTTTTTGTACATTGAGTAAAAAGGGATAAAAATCATTTCACCTCACTGAAAATTAATCATAATTATGATACTGTTATACTACTATCATTTCCTTTCATTTACAAAGTTATGTATAAGTCACATTGCTTGTTGAAAGTAACTCGATGGACTAAGCGTAGATTGGGCAAATTATGTTGTAATTTACTTTGAGAAATCCATACCTTTTCGATGCATAACACCTGTCAAAAAAACTGTAAACATAATGTATTCTCATTCTTTTCTATGTAAACGGAACATTATGGGTACCTATGATTAATCAATTCAACATCGTATCAAATGGCATGATTTATTTAGTGTTGTGTTCCGCAAGGTCATCGGAAAATTAGTTGCGGTTTGTGGCTTACTTTACTGTGGATTGTACAAATAATTTGGGTGGATATGTACATCTCTATCTCAATGAATGTGTGTGCATAAAAGTCTTATGTGTGTATAACTGTACTTGGTATAATTTTCACTGTATTTAAGCATCCGCTCTTTTTAGCACCTATATAGTATAAAAAGGAATATACATTTACACGTATGTTTCATTATTATGTTATTGTATCCTTTTTGGATGGTGATGAGTACATTTAAATGCAGTACTTGGTCACCCACCGTTTTATACATTTTGTAATAATGGTTTTGTAGTGATTGTATGATGAAAATGTAATAATTGGTAAAGGGAAATCATACAGTCATGACATATCGTAATCGGAAATAATATCTTGTAACTCCATACTACAAAGACGACGAAAAAAATATCGTTACATTTTTACATTGTTGAATACAGCAATGTGCTACAAAAGTTCAAATAATATGAGGGTTCAAAGTATTATTCTTACTGTCAATAATTATGTAGAACTATTTTTTTTTTACTTATGCCACTTTAAGTTGTTCAAAGCTTTACATAATTTTTTGGATAAACTTTAGATGTCAATATAGACCCAGAATGTGATAAACAGGATTTTATCAATTATCCTCTTTTGTATGACTTTTTTTTACCATTTCCCCTTATAAGTATGTATGTGTGTGTGTGTGTGTGTGTGTTTGTGTGTGTGTGTGTGTGTGTGTGTGTGTGTGTGTGTGTGTGTGTGTGTGTGTGTGTGTGTGTGTGTGTGTGTGTAATGATGTGTGTGTGAGTTTGTGTGAGTGTGTGTGTGTATTTGTGTGTATGTGTGTGCCTGTCTGTCTGTGTCTGTGTGTGTTTAGGTCTTTTTGTACTGAGGCAACAAAGAATTGGGCCACGTAAATTGTGACATGTACTTTTTACTAATTTGAAAAAGTAATATGTGTATTAGTGTTGTGTGTATAGTTGGCATAGTTATGTCTACTACTTTACATGCCATTTCTCCTTTTTAAAACTTTATTTGGCATTGTCCACCTCGTAATCACCTACTTTTACACGAGCTTGATGAGATAGGTCATTAATAATATCTTGGGGTTATTTTTATGATACGTTGTGGCTTATTTTACACGTTTCTTTCATCCTGAAAATAAACATTATACGCGTTGCTTACTGCTTTTATACGAGCTGAGCTGTGTATGATCTGTCATTGAGAATATGTTCCTAGGGTTTATCTTTTGATATAATTAATAACCCTGAGTTAATAGTCCTTTCTTGCTTTCGCTTTCTCAACGTTCCAGGCCACAGTGGCGTAAACCAGCTGGGTGGTGTCTTCGTCAACGGCCGGCCCCTGCCCGACAGCACCCGACAGAAGATCGTCGAGTTAGCGCACAGCGGCGCCCGACCGTGCGACATATCCCGCATCCTCCAAGTGTCCAATGGCTGCGTATCCAAGATCCTCGGCCGGTACTACGAGACGGGCAGCATCCGACCCCGAGCGATCGGCGGCAGCAAGCCGCGAGTCGCCACCCCGCACGTGGTCAATCGCATCGCGGTCTACAAGCGGGAGTGCCCCTCCATCTTCGCCTGGGAAATTCGCGATCGACTGCTGGCAGAGAAAATCTGCACTCAGGAAAACATTCCAAGTGTAAGTATATAATCGATTCATGAATACATTCTGAACACCGGGGTGCTGAATTTAACACCCACGGGTAGCACAATACAGATGATACAATACAGATTGTGTTACTTTTCTACACTCTGTGTGCTCAAGTGTTCTTTTAAACACCAAAAGAAGTACTTCAAACACCACGAATGTAATTTGTATTGCATAGGGTATTGAAGATTTAACACATTTTGGCATCTATAACGTACCGTGGGTATTAAAATTAACACCCAAATTTTTGCAATATGCAGAATCGTTGTATTTCTACGCGAAAGAAATGACTCCTTTTTTTTGCACAAGTACGATTATAAACGCTTCTTGTTATGTGTCATTTACGACTAGATCCCTAGTTTCCTAATAATATCCCGCAGATATGGATTTCATTTAAATAATCACTATTTTGCCAATAATATCATAGAAACCTGAATGTCATTATCATAGAACCTGGTATCATAACCTTAACTTCTATTTTGTTCCATTCGAACGAATTTACCCTTTTTTTAAATTAATGTAATGGTATTAGTGCGTAATTTTAACTCCATATGATCCAAATTTGTCATCTAGTAAGTTTTGGGTGCGCGGGTACTTTTACATTTTCTGTTTTGTTAATATCAAACTCTGATAGGCCTTCTGTGTCACTTAAAAACAGATAGACTAGAAACTGAGACCTGCTTTCAGTTTTAATTCCTCTTAGTAAAATTCATATGAAATATTCTCCATATTTTACTTAAAAGGTCATTATTACACTAATATATTATCGCACATACTATATAAAATTGCCGCAGTCCTCAGATCTATATTGAGCACTTTTATAGTTATTGGTTGTTGTCGTGAGACCATTTTTATGAAAAAAAAATATATATTTATATTCATTTTGCAATCTAAAATGTTCAAACTAGGTAAAACCCCAACCTAAATAGATTTTCAAAGTTCTAAAATGTTCAAACTAGGTATATAACCCAACTTAAATAGACCTTCAAAATTCGCTACTTTCAATTATCCCAATAATTACCGAGACGAAACGCTTATGTACGACGTTCCAAAACTAAAAAGCAATATTCATAATTTCGAAGAACCCACTGGACATTTCAATAACAACGGGGCATATTAATGAGCACAGTACCGAACACAAAATAACTGAATGCATTTTTCGAGCATTTCACAATTTAATCACTATTACACAGAATATGATCATGTTCGAAACGTACCCTTTAAAGTGTAATGTACTTTGGGTTTTAAAGCAACTCCTTTGAACATACTATACCTATCCACTTAATACATCGCTCACTATTATCATGACACCGCATCTTAGCACTTCCATGTCTTGCTACATCGTCGCGAGTTAAACAAGCTTACATTCATGCACTTAACATTTAAAAAAAAATTCATTAGAAAAAAACTGTTTAAATGAAAATAAATTTGAAATTTACAAGAAGCATGAGATGCAATATAATTGCACCATGGGAAAATGGATTTCATCTAAGACATCCTTAGCACTAGTATTTTCTTGCCGAAACCCAAAGTGTGAAAAATCTTAAAATCATCCATTAGAACCAACTGTTTAAATGAAAATAATTTTGAAATTTACAAGCAGGAAGTGCAGTTGCACCATGGGAAAATGTGTGTCATCTTAGACATCCTTAGCACTCGCATTTTCTTACCGAAACCAAACGTGTTGAAAAAGCTTGAAATGTGTATACACTTAATCATTTAAAATGTTTCCGTTAGTATAATCTCTTTAAATGAAAATAATTTTTACATTTACAAGACGCAGGAAGTAGATTTGCATCATGGGAAAATATTTTACATCTAAAACAGCTCCTTAGCACATTTTTCCTGCCGAACCCGCATGTGTTGAAAAAAAAAATGGAATGTATGCACTTCATTTTCTTTTCGTAGGGACAATCTCTCTTATAATGATACTTATTTTGAAATTTACAGGACGCAGGAAGTAGAACTGCATAATGGGAGAATAACTTTCATCTAAGACAGACGTTCACTGTCCCTTTAACCAACTTGCCAACCCTTTCCCCATGTCCATCCATTAGATTATGATGGATTTGAGCTCGCTGCCTTGTTCGTGTTTGTCAAAAGACGTCATAGTAAATCGAATAAAGCCGACTTGCTGATTTTGTCCCTCTCAATAAAAGTTTTGTTTTTACATGAAAATCTGAAAATCTTCTCCCAAGAAGGGGTGGAAAATAGGAAGAACGCGAATGGGGTGTTATGGTAGGCATCTTTCTCGTAGAATGATAAGAAGGTAGAAAAGAAAACAAATAGGATATTCGGTTGTCTGACAGAAGAACCCTAGCATATGATCCGCCAGAAGGGCCTTAACAGTAAATTTTCTCCAATTTCAGCAATATTGCCCTGTATTTGATATTTGCACTTACAGAAGAATCTAAAAACATCACACTACTTAGATTTAATGCGAATAGAGCCAATAGTTTGCAAATTGGAGACAATTTAGTGTTACGATACTTTTGCAGGACAACCGACATATAATTAAAATGTCATCAGACGATAGTTTACCCACTGCTAAGATGCTGTTATGGATAATGTAGTTTTGGCGGGAAAACACGATGGAGATGTCACGATCGTGTTTCATAATATTTTAACCCGATGAAGACGAAGTATAAGATATCTCGTGCTGGAGTTTATGGAGAATGCGTGTTATAGTGAAATCATATCGTCTCCAATGGGTTGAGAGATTGATTGCAAAACGCGGTAAATTCATTAACATTTATTAACATCAACACATTTACCACCTTCTTACCTAGGCTAGCGATAGTATGGAATTTGACGTCAAGCTCCACAACCAAGTACAAAACATCCTAGGGTCCTGTTTCATAAAGCTGTTCCTAAGTTACGCATGACTTTACGAATGATTCTGAATAGAGTTAGCCAGTTTTGCGATCAAATTCTTCATGTATTCATATTGGTCAATATCCTGGGTGTTAATATTAACACCACATTTTGAAGCTTTGAAATCATATAAGCACAGTACGGGTCTGTTTCATAAAGATGTTCGTAAGTTACGGATGACCCTTACGAAAGACTTAAACATGGCAAACCCAATGTGATTCTTAAACTATGGAAATCGCATCTGCTAATGCCGAAACATGCAAAAAATAGATTAACATTCTTACTCTTAACAACCATTTAACAAGCATTCCAATACAAAGTTTATTTTTGGGCAAAATCTTATTGACAGTAATGGTACTCTCTTAATATGACATGAACAAACTTTTGCTATTTTACTTGGCACTTCTTATTCGAGTCGTTCGTAAAGTCATGCGTAACTTTACGAACAGCTTTGTGAAACAGGTCTTAGTTTTTTTTTCATAGGCGCGTGTGAAAACTCGCGCCAACAATACAGTTCTCTCCGCATTTACTAAAGTCGACTGAGCCCGTTTTGCCAACAACTCTTCATTTGTTAAACCAGTAGCGGAACCAGAAATGTATTTGAGAGGGGGCTTGTATGGGTGAAGGAAGGGTGGTCCAAATTAACAAATGTTCAGCAGGCAAGACCAAAAATGGGTCTTCCAAAAAATCAGCAAATGCGGATCCGAAGAAACAAACTTGCGACTGTATTGTCATGGAGCTTTAAGGAGTGTGATAGGGACCACTACTTTTAGAGCTGAATTTCGGAGCTAAAATTTTAAGAGCGTGGAAAAAATCCGTCTTTTTTGGAGCAATTTTCCACTCTCTTAAAATTTTAGCTCCGAAATTTATCTCCAAAAGGGGTGGTCCCTAATCACACTCCTTAAGAAGTGGGAATTAGCTCCGTCACATTGAGAGATTATATTTGTTCATAATATTCATTTTTAAGTCATGGAATATTAGACGTGTCGATAGTTTCGTTCCTTCCGTTATGCGTGTTTACATGTATTTCATTTTCATTTTCTAAAAATCATTCGCCAATGTAATACCTTACCTCGAATTGTAGGGGTGCAATTAGTGTGTGTAAGTTCAAAGTATCCTTACCATATGAATATAGATTTTCAGGAGTAAATATAGTGTATGAATATACCTCATCTGCCTCTGCAAAACGTACATAATAGCTCCTGTTGCACGAACTCGTTTAAATCAATGGCGTATATATCACAACTATCATAACATAAATGATCCCTCCTGCTCGTTTTTATACGATGCATGTGAATAACGTCGTATTGCATAGGCCTACCCGTTGCGCTCGGTCTATGGTGATATCCTATGCGTGTGTGTGCGTGTATACAATCGTAATATGCTAGTTTTGAGGGGGAAAATGATAAACATAAGGCGGAGAAAAGTGCATGGACATGTGCGTGTCAGTGAGCGGGATGGGAACTATATTGCCTGAAGTTTAAATCAATACGCCTTTCGCAAACGAACAACGGAGAAAGATCAAAACAAGTATGACCAGACGAGGCGTATACGTACGAAGCCGTGTTGCACGCAGGCAGCAGACCAAACCACAACGAAATGCGCGGGGAAAAATGTCCACGCTTTTTTTTCCTCCCTTCATTTCAGTCTTTTTTGCTTATCTCTCTCTTACTCTCTTTGCCCTGCAGGTTTGGCTAAAATAGACTCACTTTATGCACATTAAAAATATAGTTTTATCTGTATACATACACACGCGCGCAGATATTGAACACTTTTTTTGTATACATTTAGGAGATCTCTGGAAAAATGTGCACACACACGTGCACGCACACGCACGCACACACACACACACACAAACACACACACACACACACACACACACGAGAAGGGGGAGAGAGATAGATGTCCTATTGTGTATGATATGTTGGTGAATGGGTCATTAGATAAACATATCAGATCAATACGTAGTGCGATTGTGATACTGAGTAATCGACGAGATATGGAGCTGCATTAACAAGAAAATCAATACTGAGTTGCGAAATCAATTTCAAGTTATAAAAACTTCATTGTCAATATTTCGAAACGGACATTTGACATAATTGAATGTTATATTAAATGAGTTGTTGTACTTACGGTTGAGCAAAATGATAGAAGCGTAACAGATTAATTACAATGACAGATGTTTATAATAAATAACAACAAATAGGGTAAAAACGAAACAAATTTGCACCCGAAGATGACGGACATCTGGATTACTCTAACAGTATAAGTGCTGCGATGCAAGAGAATAACAAAATTACATCACAGTTTTGATATATCTTCCTGTACACGTGAAGCCCTGCTCCGAATCGTTTGGCCAGTTGGAGGCAGGTAGAAGGTGATTACTGACGTGCCTTGTGTGTTGAGGATAGAATTTTTTGCCAGTTTTTTGGTTTGGTTTTTAGAGGTATGTGATGCGATCGTCACTCGTTCATGTATGATATTCGGAGTTCCTTTGAGTTTACGTCGTTGGACTGACCTTCCTGACGTCGGTAGGAAAAATTCAGTATAATGGGTCTGATGCTCTCTGGAATTTCGCGGATTGAGCGCATGATTGTGGCAGGGTTCATTTTGACAGTAAGAATTAGTAACGTCAATATATCGTTTACTAATACAGTACTTTATAACATGTTTAAGGTGGTTATTTACATGAGTTTCGCTGGCAGAGTGTCCCAGACTGGATTGACATCAACCAGCGCTAAGTGTCAGTGTTGGCTGACTAATTGCATAGGAGCACGTGCAGAGGAATCATCGAGGAGCTATCAGTTTGAAAGGGACACAGATTAAAGTAAATAGACACACAAACTTGATTGGAATTTAGGGAATATAATATTATCTCGAAGTTTAGAATGACTCGACTCTAGATTCAAGTAGTTCGCCTGCATCTGCGCATGATGTTAGGTTTTTTGTTCAAACAAATGAATGAAATTAATTAGAGTTTTGTATTTATCTGTAGCCTTACATTTCAGATAATCATAAAAGTTTTCTTTTCTGCAGACATTAAAATATGACTTGATTTAATGATATTGTATTTTATACTTTTAAGTTTGTATGCCATAAGTCTAGTTTAATTTGTGCTGTTTAGGATTGTTAGAGATGTTAGTAAATTTGACGAAATTTTCGGCATGCGCGAAATGGCTGTCACCGTGAATGCTTGACAATGGACTATCATCCGATGGTCGACAAATTTGAAGTCCGGCTACACGAAGTTGCACCCCAGTTTGCGGAACAATAAAACATTGTTTTTTGTGTATTACCGGTAAACTTATTTCAAATAATGAGCATTAAATCATTTTAGTGAGTGTCAATTCTATTCAGTGAAATATTTGTTTTTGAATATATGCATTTCGCGCTATGGCCAATTAATATATTGGCACTCAAACAGAAAATGGTCAATTAATGCTAAAAATGAAAAGAAATTCTACAAACTAGAATATTAAGAAAAATATATAATCCTTCATTACGTTTTTGATAATTGTTCAACTGTAGAGATTATTGGAAGTGGGGGTGGGGGTGGTGGTAATGATATGTTTGCCAATAGTATTTCCATGGCGTCGGGCGACTGCGCCCCCCCCGCCGCCGCTCCTTTAGGATGGCGCCCATTTGATTCTATATACAACCAAGGCTCTCATCCAGCCATGTGCACGAAATTGGCAAATATACAGTTATTGAGGGAAAGATATATCAAACAATTAAACGTATGATCGTGATTAGTCGTGACAATTTCTTCTTTGGCTCAGAGGATGAACAGCCCTCTTCGATCGCATATTGGATTAGAGCTAGCCAAATGGCATTGGGTTTGAAACTTTGTTTTGCTGGTTCATTTTTGGTTGATGTGTTATGATCTCGTAGTTTTACATCTGCCGTTTTCAGAAGCAACCTGAGAATTTGAGTTCGATCTCGGCGGACGTTGCATTTTGATGACACCAGTGTTTGTCACTGAAGAGGCTATCCTAGGGTAACTAAAGTGTTATTTTTATATATTCTCTGTGATTAAGCGTAAGGCAGTGTATATGTGTGCTGTTGTCAGTCTCATAGAAGTAGGTAAAAAGAAGAGAACAGCCTCAAATCTCATTATTTCTTCGAAAAAATATGTTCAGCAGTATTCCATTAGCCGTGAGTTATTCAAATTAAATTTCTGAAATAAAAAAGACAATGAAAAGAATTAGAATGTTAGTATTTGTCAGAGTCAATTACAGAATGTATCCTTTACGTAAGTTGTTGTCATGTGTATGATATGGGTATTAGTGTTAAAACTTATATTTATGTATTTCATTTTTTTAATGTGATGATAAACCCCATCAGATACCGATTATTCGGCCGGCTCTGACGGCTCGGTACCGCTCCACTTTCTTCTGAATGGTTTAAAGACCGGCGAAGTATTAAGTGAGCCGATCTGAGCCGCTATCTGAAACACATTCCGGAGGTGAACCTAGAAAACTAGATTTGCGTACGTGAGTTCCCCTATGAATAGGATGGATAATATCTGTATGCTTTACTTTATGTGGATCTATTATATCATCGATTCAGCAGTGGAGCTGTATTAAAAATGTATGATTTGGTTCAGATCAAACAAAAATTCTTGTAGTTTTAACAGATATTTATTTTGTTCTACTGTCTTGAAGTCGTTAGTTGTTCTTTTCTTCTGCCTGTTCTCCTGCCCTTGTCTTTTCTCCACCTGCCCTTCTTTCCTCTTTCTTCTCGCTACTCTTTTTCTTCTTTTCTTTTTTGGACGTGGAGTATTGTTAGTTCCCACATGCTAGGGCACTCATGTATTATCAGCGATTCATGAGATGGGGTGTGGGTAATGGTGAAAGAGAGTTTCTGTTTTTTCTGTGTGTTGTTGGTCCTATATGCTTATATATTACTATTTCTTATGCAACAATTTATAGTATATTATTCATGATTATGTG
>JZLH01S0308234.1:69977-79983 GCA_001188425.1 Eucidaris tribuloides
TCAACTATTATCGGCATATTTTGGATTTATGAACAGGGTGGATACATGCCATCCAGATGTAAAACATGCGTCTCAAACGGGTATCTATGAAACAATAATGATTGTACCATTTTCATTGATTGACTTTTATTCTGGATAATCGTTTTATGTTGTTATCAATCAATTTGTTTTAAAATCCCATATACAATGTTCAAATTCCTTGGAATAATTTTTAACACGATACATATTTTTTGTTTGAATTGTATTCTTTTTTACATTTGCCCACCAAAGGTTTATTCGTTTGATAAATATTTGTCGTGTTATCATTTGGCATTATGTTTTTCTATATTAGACTTAGCCTTAAGGAGCAATTTCCTCAATACATGTACCCAAAATAATCCCCCTTTACTTTCCGTCTTCTTCCTCTTCTGTCTTCTTCTTGTTCTTTTTGTTCTGTTTCGTCTACCTCTCTGTTTTGATGTTGTTGTATTCATTTTAAAAAAAACCTTCCGTCCGCTGTTATTTAGCAGCATTTCCTTAGAAAACGATATCATTAAAAACTCAAAATTATAAAAACTAGTTTATATTGCCATACGATTGTCTCTACATCCCGCGAATATACGCTCAGTGCTACGTTTTGATCTAACGAGAGCTTTTTCATGCTCTCTTCCCTTCATTTCCACGCGAAAATGATTTTTGCAAAGCTAAATCTGTTGAAGCTTGCTCTACATCGCTAAGTCAATTTACAATTGCAATGAATTGGTTACGTTTAGCCCCTTTTATCCGTTGAAATGTCTTGGTCATTTTGACTACAGAGTTTTGTTTAATTAAACAAAAAATGAATTCCTTATCCAACTGGTAGGGTTGAGCACCTGTAGTCTCAATACGATATTTTACATTTTTGGGTTGTGCGACTTCATAAAGGTATCTTGGTGACGTGTGATTTTATAGTCGTCTTCTTAGGCTTATATGGTAGCGAAAAGGTGATACCTTGCAATCTTCGGCGAAAGTTCAAAAAGTTCACCATCGGGATCAATCTTAGTTCGAGTCGCAGATTGTTTACTTTTCTCCATGGGACAAACCAACACCCCCGCAAACCATGTCTATTTCTTACCTCCACTGGGAGGGACAGACGTTAGACCTGGGCCGATTCCAAGCGGATTAGTTTTGTGGACTTTAGAACAGATTCTCTTTTCGCTTCCCGCAATCACCGTAAACACAAATAATAGTGATACTTTTCTCCTATCAATGGAAATTATATTCCGGTTTTTTGTTCTGAAATAAAAGGCGACCGAGCGTACCGGAAAGCACGCCAGGCCGCTGCGGTTTACTTATTTTCCTCACCAATATATACCAATAATCCTTTGAACATTATCCAAAAGACAGTACTGTTCTTTTTCTTCTTCTTCTTTTCACTTTGGTGGTGACGCTTAGAGGCCACCGTAGCCCCAGGGCTTGGAACTAGCGACTTCACGAACACAAGACCTGATCCTATGTGAGGGTCAGGGTGCCGGGATGTTTATGCATGTGCCCATTCATTCATATTTATGTTGGGAAAAAAGTCGGAAGTTCTCTCAGAGGCCAAGGACACAGATTACAAAACGCAATGGGATTAAAAGTGATTTTACGTCACTCTGATATGAAAAGAGTAGTTTCAGTGGTGCCAACGTTGTTGTCGATATAGTAATTAAAGTATTAAACATCTCCCTGTTCCCTTTTGACAACCACACAAACATTTGCGTCAAAGCATGCAATCTATAAAAAGATATAGAAAGCCTTAACAATTGAAAAGACCGAAATCACGAAATGGAAGGAAAATTTCGCCTTTCGTGGAATTTAGAATTTGAGAGCAATTAATATCAAAGTTTAAAAAGCGCAATGAGTAGAAACACTACACGAACATTTACATTGAGTTGAGTATACATCTTAACAAGAACGATTTATGCTTGTGTTTGTTGATTTTGTTGATGTTTATGTCAGCTAATACTTTATACTGAATTGAAATATACAGTAGTAGAAGTTACACCCCTATAGTATAATGATATAGAGTCAATTTTCATCACGATAACTGGTAGCACTTGTCCAAGGGAAGAACGTTTGACCCAAACTTTTGAGACAGAAACCTTGAAACTATTTGATTTTAGAATCATGTCCAGATTTTCCACCCAAATAGACATTCCATTCTTCTAATGTGAAATGTTTCTCTGGAATATGCTGGGCTTGATGTTTCTATTTTGTATTTTACTAAAGAGGACCAATACCTACATGTTTTGTTTCAATAACGATACAATGTATATGTACTGGAGGTACAAATTCCTGATTCCTCGAAAGGTCTAGGCCTACATGATGCTAAATTAATACCTTAGTTTTAAAACGTGCTGAATCTATTTCTTTTTTTCAAATATAATATCATTGTATTACTTGTATTAATTTAAAGTAGTTTTGATTACCAAATCTTTTACTTTTAAAAATGTGAATTTGGGTGATGAGTAAGTGAAAGAAAGTTTGTACAAACACACACTAAATCAACTTAATTTTTTTTTTAAGATGCTAGATCCAAAAAAAATGATTGAAAATAGAAGAACCCCATCAAGATACACCTGTGTGTGTGTTTTTTTTTCTATCACACTGATGAATAATTTGCTTGGAAGTTTATAATTTCAGTAGAAATTTCAAAACTAGGTATTCATAATGTCCTATATTTTGTCGCATCTTGTGTGGATGTAGCATGTTTTGAAACTAGACTCTATGATGAGTTCGTCTAATTCCTGAATATTCTGAATTATGTTTTATCAAACTTGTCTTACTTTTCTTTGCATTAGAGGACTAAATCACAGTGGGTATATAATCTTACACTTTTGATTAGGTGGATTTCATTATAAGAAATTGAAGTAGTAGACTAACAAAATTACAAATGCTAAACACATTTCCGCTTTGTTCCCAAACATCCTCTAAATTTGCTGTGTATGAGGTAATAGAATGATAAGACAAAAAAAAAATCAAGGTTATATGATAAGAGAATTAAACATCCCCATATCTCCAAAATTGCTTGAAATTGATTTAACATGTTGTATAACTCTTTAATCAAACATATTGTATCTCTTTCAGCAATTTACGATTGAGTCCATTTATAAAAGATACATGATATGCCAATACAAAACCTTGCTATCTTGTTTTATAAACAACGATATTAAATTAAGGATATAAATACATATAAAAGCATTTTTCTTTGTTTTGAAGGTGAATGGTTATCCTCCTAACAAATGTTCTATGGTTTTAATTGAATTGAATTGAATTTCTATAGGTCTCTGGAAAGGATGGTCATATTAGTGCGAATCTAACACGTTTTGTTGTAATTTCCTTTCTTGTTGGTTGAAAATCCAACTTGGTATTTCCCTAATATTCACAATTCAAGGACACTATTCCTTTAAACCAGCGTTTTATTAAGAAATTAGTTGGCATTCATATATCGACAAAAAAAGGGCTAATTCATTGGAGAATCCAACGTTTGATATAAATTCATGCATTAAGAGCTTTTTCACGATATGTGAATGTGTATTGGTATACATGCCTGCAAAACACTCTTTTATCGTAATTCAAACATCAATATTTTGCTTCCAATATTATTATTGTACCTTTAAAATCCACCCAACACAATAAACCGCCTGCAACAGAAACATGCAAAATAATAACGAAACCTCTCCATGCAGTAAGGCAATGATAAAATGGCCCAACGTGTGGTGGTATACAGCACGAACAGGCGGTACTTGATATTTTCGTTTAGACCGCCGTTGAAAACACAATGCTGCCTGCTGTGTGAGATCCAACAGGTTTCAGGGTTACCGGGACTACAGCAAAGTAAAAAAAAATGGCGCCTGGTTGCAATCGGGAAGCGAATAGACCAAAATGAATGCAGCCCAGTGGAAAAATAGTCAACTACGTCGTTGCTGTGGACAACACAACTTGCACAAGTTCACATGCATAGAAACACAGAACAATAAAAGGAAAATGCAGGGATTTTGCGTATAACGTGTAGGAAATGCAGACCTGGTCTAATGGCAGGACCAGGAACTGTATCTGTATACAGAACTATAAACTCTGAGACAAAGGGGTTCTTACAAGGTACCCTCTAAAACTGTTTTGTCATGATACCAGAACCATTTTTGCAACACCATTTTTTTGTGCTTATTAGTACCAGTTTGATGTAGACATGGGTCTTGATGGCACCAGTTAAAGACACTATATAACACTGTGGAGGACCCGTTTAAAAAATTGTCGAACTTTGCTATCTGACATATTCTGACAGTGCTGTTGAATGGACAAATAAACACCCTAGAAAACAAAAGTTTGGACAGTTATGCTTCAGTAGTAGCAATATGTGCAGATACAAATTGGCACATTAATTTTATATCGGGCGATAGGAATTCTGCAACACAGCAGTATATGGAAAAAAGCTGGAATGGTCTCTCAATGATTTCACTTTTTTAAAGCACTTTATGGTTTGTTTACACACGCAATTTTTCAGGCTTCATTTTTAGACTGTATCAAAGACACTAGTAGCATGGGGAATCATGTAGCCTCAATTTTTTAACTGGAAACATTGCTATACAGTGCCTTAAGACAGGATGGTGCTTTTGAGAACGCTTTTCAACGTCAAAATGGTGCTAAAAGGCCCCAAAAATTGTTGCTATTGTGACAAATGTTAATCATTCAACGGAACACTTTTTCTAAGAGTGTATGGTTATGGCAATGACTATCCGTTACGTTGTGTGTCATCCGTCAATTCAACGTTGAACTTCCTTGCAAAGAGCAATTCAAACATATGCAGAGAGGATTAAAACCATAGTTTCGAAGACTGTGTTCATGATTGCACACCTCGAAAATGCAGAATGGCCAAATTAGCTGAAATCATTTATATAGTAAAGATTCATCATAAATCTTCACCTCTCCAAACCAAACTAAAAAGCAAAAATGTGTTCTCGTGATTCAGTTCTTACAGGTATTGTTGGCATTGGTTTGTGCTCTGCATGTGGTTGTGTGTGTGTGTGTGTGTGTGTTTGTGTGTGTGTGTGAGTGTGTGTGTGTGTGTGTAGTGCTGTGTGTGTGTGTGTGTGTGTGTGTGTGTGTGTGTGTGTGTGTGCTTGGGTTTGTTGGTTGTCGTGTGTGTGTGTGTGTGTGTGTGTGTGTGTGTGTGTGTGTGTGTGTGTGTGTGTGTGTTTGTGTGTGTATGTTTGGTGTGTGTTTGTGTGTGAGTGAGTGAGGGAGTGAGTGTGTGTGTGTGTGAGAACCGCTACTCGAGAAAAAAAAAAACGTGCGCCAGCATTTTTTCCCCGTTTTACTCGGTTTTGCCATCAAACCGCGGCTAGAGTTCTTTTCCGAGTCGCCTGTATAAGCAGAAGGATATGAATATTGAGTCGGACCAGAATCGAATATTAAGATTCTGTTCATGTCGTGATGTTTCGCCACCATTATCGATTTGATGATATAATAGAAGTAATATATTTAAACGTGTAATACTAGTCTCGTCACTTCACGAATGTTACTTAAGGGGCGTTGCAATTATACAGTACAGGACCGGTAACTAGCTACTATTTAAAAGCTACCAAGCAGTAATTAAATGCATTTTCTTGTCATCAACAATTACTGGATAAAAGAGTATAACCCCAAACTGACCAGTTCATATTTTGATTTGTAAACTAAACTCCTCTCTCGTTCAAACAAATTTGGATGACACTTCAATGAAAATGAAATGATGAAAAAATGAAATGAATAATACCATTTTCCCCACATAATGAGATGGAATGTGTGAATCTATAATCATACATTCTTAGGTGCATTTATAACAGTGAGGTAAAACCTCCCGTTCAGGGGATAAGCCAGAGTATCCCGAACGAGGTATCATGTACGACTAAACCCTGAAAAACATATTCATATAGAATTACTTAAAGGTACTGGCTAACATTAACCACAGTTTAAAAAAATCTGAGCTACATGATTCCCCATGCTACCAGTGTCTTTGATAAGGTCTAAAAATGAAGCCCTGAAAAAAATTGCATTTCAAAATCATTATTTAGTGCTTTAAAAAAGTGAAAATCGTAAGTTGACCGGATTCACCTGCCCATTTCCTCCCATAGACTTACTGTGTGTACACCTAGGCTATTTTCTACTCGCCCCGAGTATTTATTGTTTATTCACGCATAACTTGTCATTGGCAGTGTAACTTTCCAAACTTTTGTATTCTATGGTGTTTATTTGTACATTTGAACACCACTATGTAGCTCAGATATCAAAGTTTGACATTTTTTTTTAAATGAAGCTCCACAATGTTAGCCTATTACTTTAACGTAGAATTCAAGCTTGTTCTTTGATACTCTCAAGTCCAGACGGTAATGCTACCAATAACTGTTTAAGATATAAACTTTATACGGAAAGTGCAAATCTATTGTGTGACTAAAATGATAAAGCAAATATTTACTCGCCGAAATCACTCCTCTGTCGTCCAGTGAGGGTTTACACTTGTTTTAAATGTTGGTAACTTTAATAATAATCATAAATATTGACACTATTACATTCGAATGCGTAAACAGAAAATCATGTACTTAGGAGTATTTTTAAGTGTGTATTTATTTGAATCACAGCGTATCGTGTGCAGTGCAGTTATTACGATACGTACTTATGGAGAACAAAGGAATGGACCTACCGTTCTAAAAGGCCGTTCATTTGACTTTTGTTTCACTTAGGTATGGCTCTTTATGAAAGTGAAATCATAAATAATGCCAATTTTTACCCAAAATTGTTAAATAGTTGGGCAAACACGTTCCACCTAGACAGCATAAGCGTCTTAACTGCACCCCTCTTTTGATACATGCATCATAAGTGTATGTAAATAAACGTTAATTGCAATACAAATATTGTGGTATTCGAATCGGACGCTTCAGATGTATGTAAGATTTTTGTTGAGGTATTCATTGATTCGTTCATACTAATTAAAGCTCATTTTGACTGTATGACGAAGGAATAGCGACGTTTAATTGGCTTATGTCAACACCGTGTACACACGTCTTCGGTGTGTGTGTGTGTGTGTGTGTGTGTGTGTGTGTGTGAGTGTGTGTGTGAGTGTGTGTGCTTGTGTCTGTGTGTGTGTCTGAGAATGCGTGTCTGTGTGTGTTTATGTATGTATGTGTGTATATATGTGTCTGTATCTGTCTGTGTGTCTGTGTGCCTGTTTGTCTTTGTGTTTAGGTATGTATGTGTGTATGTATGTATGTATGTGTGTGTGTGTCTGTTTATGTGCCTGTGTGTGTCTGTGTGTGTGTCTGTGTGTGTTTATGTTATTGTGTATGTATGTGTTTGTGTTTGTCTGTGTGTCTGTGTGTCTGTGTCTATGCATGTGTGAGTGTGTGTCTCTGTGTGTCTGTATGAGCGCATGTGTATGTGTCTGTGCCTGTGTATGTCAGTCCATGGAGGTAGAAGAGAGACCTCCATGGTCAGTGTGTGTGTGTGTGTGTGTGTGTGTGTGTGTGTGTGTGTGTGTGTGTGTGTGTGTGTGTGTGTGTGTGTGTGTGTGTGTGTGTGTGTGTGTGTGTGTGTGTGTGTGTGTGTGTGTGTGTGTGTGTGTGTGTGTGTGTGTGTGTGTGTGTGTGTGTAGGTGTGATTGTGCGTGTGTATGTATGTGTGCGTATGTATGACGACAATAATCCAATAATGACGATTCTAAAATCTGGATTGGGTTAGCATATATCGACAAGGTCGATAAAGTAGCTTCATTCGGTAAAATAAAGTAAATATAGGGGGAATTGTATTCATAAAGCAAAACAGGGGGATGTTCTTTTTTTCTTGCGTTGGTATGTATCTGCCAGCTTTACCGCACTCGTCGCAGTACTACTGCCATGCACTGGGGAATTATATCGCCAGACCTTTCGGCGAGACGTTAGCCCTCTTGCCGCCTCGGCTCCCCGTCTAGACCATTCGTGCAATATAAACATTATATTCTACTTTCCATGTAAAGCAATCTATAACCCCCATGCTATAACGGTTTGTTGTTTTCTCGAATGCTTTATGCTGACGAGTTCGGTCGCCATCTGCTTATCCTTCGTGTCCAGGCTCCTCAATAATGTAAGCCAAGTAATATATGACTAACTAAAATAACAATGTGATCAATATACCGCCTGGAAATATGAGTCTAACGTCTGCATTGCTTGCGTCGAAATCTCGAGTCTAGATGTCTCCGTTCCGCAGAGTTTTGTGTTGAATAAACATGGATATAATGATACATAAAAAACTGAAACCTATAGCAATGTCGTATAACACAACACGTTCCGAAAGATATATCATTATTACGCCATTCAGCGACTATTGTCCCTCAATATAATGGAATAAACGTAAACACCGGGTAATGGGTAGGGAACGTAAAACTAACAAATCGTCTGCTGAAAATGATACAAAAAATATACTCAACACAAGGCAAGAAAGTACAATTATTCACGCAATATTTTCATGGCAGAAGGTATAGACGCTTTATGTATACATGTATTGATTAATTATTGTTGCGTCTATGCCTCATTTTGTTCGTTATTGTTAACGATTCGGTGGCGTGTTATTTTTGTTGCGGTAAAATTAAGTTCGGATTATTTTCACCAGAAATTAATTCCGACAGTGGGGAAGGAAGAATAAACGCACTAATTTGTTTTCTCCTCTGTAGTGTTTCCTGCCTTATCGCGTCATATCCAAAATGGTAGACTTTTTACCAATATTATGAAGAATAAATAAAAGATATTTTGTATTACTTATAGAGCGGCAATAAATCATACTTGGGAACATGGTCAATGTTGCGTCGTATCGAATATTGTGTGAAGCTGTATACGGTTTCCAAGAGAAACATGCCTGTAACTTATTTCTGCAAGTGTATAGTAAGCCAGCCAGTGACGTGTGACTCGAATCCAGTTTTGGACTCGGGACCTGATTCGAGTCCGTTTGTACCGGACTCGGTCTCGGACTTGGACTCGGATCGACTTGAAGCCGGACTCGGACTGAATGGACTCGGACACATCACGGACGCCTTCCTCTCTGGATAGGTCTATGGTGTCTTTGCACCCATCTAAAAGTAATATCAGTTCAAATGTTCAAAGTAATAAAGTGTCACCTTCAAAATATATCCAAGCAAACCTTTCTTTCTGTATAGCAGCCATCTCCGTGGTGACCACCACTTGTGTTAAAAAAAACCTTAAACCTCTTTATAGCAGCTACTGACTAAATGATTTTGAACTGAACAGAGTGTTAGTAAAATCGTACTGCTTTACTCTATCATAAACCGACCATATGCCTCACGCTGTGTTTCCGAAATAGCTCTACATCCAGACATTTGCTGCATGAAAATACGCAAATGATTGAATTGTTCCAACATCGCCATATGGGTGAAAACGTTGAACGATATACAATTGGGGTCAAAACCAGCCAGAATTAAAAATGCAGAACTGAAAATGAAAACCATTTGCAGCTGCTAGCCCCTTTTTCCAGCTTCCATACACACCCAATTATACTGGGATTTTCCCAGCAGTTCCGTTTTTATTCACGGTAGAAGGAAACTATGTCAAACTGGCAAACGTCCCTGATTTAAAAACGTACATTCTCAGGAGATGTTCTTAGATATTGAAAATGTTTCATTGGAGGGAAGTCATTTATGCGGCTAGGATATGTATGGGAGCTTTCATTTTTTATGGGTAAAATTTAAGGTTTCCTATATGAAGCTATAACAAGTCGCCTAACAATGAAGTTGGACCAGATTGTGTAAAATTTTCCCACTCACGGCACCTTTTCAAAACTCGTTCGTCACTTCTCTCTCGTTGTCCAAAAACACGTCAGACTGAGTTGCCCTGTCAGTATGTTAAAGATCAAGAGATGGGAGGATTGGATTATATACACAGTGATCTGACAGAGAACCATATAGACCTCGGTGGCGCGTGAAAGAGAGCCTTGTTATAATCAGGGATGTTCTCTTTTCATTCAGAGACGTTTGTTACAAGCCATG
>JZLH01S0308234.1:82698-98731 GCA_001188425.1 Eucidaris tribuloides
TTTTTTTAACATTTTGCCCAACGAACGTCTTATGACAAAAATAACTTTTGCCCAGTTAAATAAATCACAGACATTTAAACAGGAAAACTGACAGGCGTATGGACGGGGATGGCAATGGGTGCACTTAGAACACACCAGTAGTTTGTACAGGCTCGCGAGTATACTTCTCGCCAATGAAAATTTTATTCCACGCGAATGTCATTTCCTGACCAAAACGCAGTAATCTCATGAATGAGATCTAGCAAAAAATATTTAGAACAGTATTGTTAAATAATTTAAATTACAATCTCAAGTGTGTACAATTTAATACTAACTTTAGATAAATGGTATCTGCCCTGCCAACTAGTTTGCACCCTGCTAACAGACTAACAAAGTAATATTTTTTAGTTCCGATTTTGTGTATCATCGGATTTGAACATCTAAATTTCTTATTATCTTACAGAAAATTATTTTGAATCATATTAGAAAACTCGGAAACTATGTGTGCTTTATCAGCCAAAGTTTAATTTCGGCTAAAGAGGGCTTTAAAAACAATAAATGGATTGTGATTGTTGACACATTCATAATGGTCAGGGACGTCCGACTTAGTTTTCAACATGACGTTCGCTTGCTAACTTCTTGAATTACATCGGCTAAGAATTGCCAACTTAATTATATATAGCTTTAAACCAAAGTTCAGTACACCTGCCTCTATTAAAAAACAAAGTATCAATAACCACGCATCAGAACATATCATTCGCTTACACAACACAATCTCGGTGAAAAAAATTTTTATGCTACTATGCAAAACATTTTTTCAGGATTTTGGAAAGTTTCCTCTAGGCCAGGCTTGTCCAAGACTGCAGTTTTAAATGGCGATTGAGCTTCCTGCTGAAACGCGCGCATGCATTTTTACGCCAGCGGTGCGCGCATGAAGCCGGGCCTCCCCGGAAGAATTCGAACAGAGATGTTCGCTTATTTATGCGAGACGTTCGTGATTTCATAAATTTTCTAGAAACAAATATGTCATAAGCAATATGCACTCAAACTATAGAATTAGTCTTGTTTGTATGTTTCATTCGGACACGTAGGCTGGCAAATATTTTACGAAACACATTTACACTCAAAGGCAATGACAGGAAATAGCCGAACGAATGTCTCTTAACACGAAATCAGTATAATTTTAGTTGAGCGGCCTCTCAAGCTATAACAAAAAAAATTTGCTAACTTTCTTGCAGGTGGACAGGGTTAGGGACACTAAACTTGCATAACTTTGGGAACAACCATATTTAACAAGAAGTTTGTGCGCTAAGACAAAGAAGTATCGGATCACGGACATTCGTTTTTTTCATCATTTTGAGGTGTATTAGGCTTGCCCTTGTGGGCGATAATTACATCAAGGCGTTTCAAATCACTGATATTTTTTAAGGATATGTGTGTGAGTTACCCACAAAAAGGGGCAGTGAGCTTTGGACGTGATTTAAAGCTGGGGAGATGTTGTTTTTATGAAAATTTTTGCAAAATGCCGTTTCGCTGAGTTGTTTTAGATTGAAGGCCTCTAGTTCACAGGAAATGAGAAAACATCAACAAAATTATATATATTTTGAAAGACCATCTCAACCTTTGCATTGGTACCAGAAACGTTTAGAAAAAGTATCTATTTAGGGAATTTCAAAGCAATTTTAAGTGTTACAATGGTCTGAAATAGCCAATTGTAATGTTCAGCGATTTCACCATATGCACCCGCATTGCGGCCTCCGCCTTTTGATTTAAAAACTTTGTTGCAGCATTGCAGACAATATTTTTTACACTTCGTGCTGTATACATGGACCACGCAAAACTCGTCATAAAGTCCTCTCTTCCCTGATTTTTACAATTCTCAATACACTCGTGTTGAATCTAAAGCTCCTGCGCTTTATGTTGGACCAATAAAATAAAATCCAAACTTAAAAAGCGGAAAATTGCAGTTTTTCAGGCGTACGAATTTCCCATTGTTCCATTGTTCGATTCGTCTACGGGCTAATCGATGTATGTCGAGCACGTACCTTCCAAACACTACGCCCTGTCTTCTCTATCGATCGATACCATAAGTTGTTCGATCGTTGTATTCAGTAGAGACATTTTATCGATCATCTTGGTCAAGTTCGGTAGGCAAAGGAAAAGAAAAGGTATAGCGTATCGTCATTAAAAATCGTTTAGAACGCGCTTGCGCGCGTACGCGACCAATAAATTAGATAAAATATGCTAGATAAATACCGGTATTCTTCATACGCATGAAAGGCCGTCATCTGGGATAATACTGCGATCAGTATTTATTAATATAAGCCTATTAGACATTATTCATAAGATACCAAATATGTGTATAGCGTCTCTATCATACTCAGCAATTTTTATTTATGCAATGTGTTGTGGTGAAAATTTGGGTTAGATGATAAAAACATAGATATATTTTGGTACAAGGCACACCAATACAGGAAATTCTATCGTTTATTTGATATAATTAGACTCAAAGTTTCTTTACTTACTTCTGCCCATAAAACTGTGTATTCTGCATGTGCGTATTGTACGTGTTATGTTGTGTGTGTTGGGTGTGTGTGTGTTGTGTGTGTGCGTGACGGCGTGGTGCTGTGTGTTGTGTGTTGTGTGCGTGCGCGCGCGTGTGTGTTGTGGTGTGTGCGTGCGTTGTGTGTGTGCTGTGTGTGTGTGTGCCGCTGTGTTGTGTGTGTGTGTGTTTGTGTGTGTGTGTGTGTGTGTGTGTGTGTGTGTGTGTGTGTGTGTGTGTGTGTGTGTGTGTGTGTGTGTGTGTGTGTGTGTGTGTGTGTGTGTGTGTGTGTCTGTTTGTGTGTATGTAGCAAACTGCTTCTTACATAGTCTAGGTATAAAAGTGTGGTACATGCACTATGAATCATGTTCTATCTGCCTTACATGTAGTTTACGTACTTTCCTGAAATCTGTTTCAATTCGTAGCGTGTTACATTACTTGTATTACATAACTGTGTATGAAAAATTCTTTGGAAGTTGACAATTTTGCCAATAAGTCCACGTAATGTTCCTTTGTCCGTTAAAGGTTAATGCCATGATTTGGAACGCTTGAAAATGCCCCAAGTGCGTTGAAACATATACCAACTATACACCAGCTGGAGTGGATCTCCCAGTTGGAAGGATTTGTCTTTAATTTGTTTACCTCAGAAGAAGCAAACGTGAACATACCGAGGCCTCGAGAGAAATAAATCTCACAGAAAGCTGCACAACAGATTCGCCTACCACGAGGGATATTTTAGAATGAGTCAACGTTTAACCACAAGATTTTCACAGCAGAATCCTTGCATAGTTTACTTAGTTTCAGCCCACGTTGAGAACTACCCCGAATCAAGCTATTGGTATTTACCTTTAAGAATTTGGATCGATTTGTGTTATTGATAATCATGTCTTCTTCCTCATTTTTATTTCGTCTTTCAGGTATCATCAATCAACAGAGTACTTCGTAATCTAGCTGCAGAGAAAACCATGGGACACGGTGATATGTTCGACAAACTGCGCATGCTCAACGGTCAGTGGGCTCGCTCGGGTCCATGGTACGCCCCCAACGTCAACGCCGCCATGCCAGGTCAGGCGCTAGGTCATCAGGTTAACCATATGGAAGCCTTTAAAAAAGAAGGTATGGAATATTATACCTTTCTTTCCGTTTCAGGCAACACTGAAAAAAAAACAGAATAAAAACAGTTATGATTCGAATAGTGGTAGATTTATTACTTTGGGACTTTGCGTATTTCCCAATATCTACATTACCAGCGGAATAAAATAGCGCCTCCTTGGTTGTATTTAATGCAGCGTTCGTTTTCATAAGATGTAGGCAGCAACTAACAGCAAAACGTTAAGGGAAAATGGACATTGTGTGTATTGTGATAATTATGGTGCATTGTGATAAAAAGTAAGCATAAATAAGGGTTAGCTTCAGCGAGGCCCTATCAATAAGCAAATTTCTGTTAATTTTACGTCTTTGCGGAATTCTACCATAGAACAAGATCGCCGAAACAGCTAGCAGGGGGGGGGGGGCTATTGATTCGCAAAAAGTGCTTAAAGGTTAGTGACATGATTGGGAACACTTGAAAATGCCTCAAGAACCAAATGAGTTGAAATATACCAGCAATACACCAGGTGGAATGGATCTCCAAGATGGAAGGATTTGTCTCTAATTTGTTTACTTAAGGAGAATCCAGCATGAACACTAATTCTATCGGGGCACGATAAAAATAGGACCCATAGAGAACCACACAGCAGGCTTGCCTGCCACGAGGGATATTGACATTAGTTATTTTGACTACAATATTTTCACAGGAGAATCCTTGCATTGATTCTGGAGTAGTTTCAGCCCAAGCCGAGGACTACCCCCAATCATGTCATTTACCTTTAACTTATTCCTGTTAGTTACGTATATCAAATTCCGGGCCAAGTTTGACGAAAATCCAAGTCAGGTTGACTCATATTTTGGTCAACCTTGATCCAGAATTTGGTTAAAATTTACCCTTTTCCTAGTGTGCCCCCAACAGATTCTTTTCCGAGTCAGTCTGACTTGGGAGTTTTAAGAGTGTACATCTTTCTTTAATGATGATGTGTTTGCATTTTAAGATTGGTTCATATCCAATCTCAGTTTGAATTGACCGATGATAGTGCTCCTTTAAATGTAAAAAGGCAAGATTGAAAGATATCCTCACTTAAGGATAAAACTATTCTAGAATCAAATACACTGTCCCGGGCTACAGATGTGAAAATGTCATGGTCAAACGCTTAGTATTTTTTTTTAACAATTACAATCTACTGTGACTGAGACAAAACAATGCGGGATTGAGGTGTATGGTACTATGGAGAAAGCAACTATACACTCTTAAAAATCCCGGGTCAGACTGACTCGGAAAAGAAATCCGTTGGGGGAACACCCGGAAATGGTCAATTTTAACAAAAATCCGGGTCAAGGTTGACCAAAATATGAGTCAACCTGACTTGGATTTTGGTCAAACTTGACCTGGAATGTGGTTTAACCTGACCCTTTTCCGGGTGTGCCCCCAACGGATCCATTCTCCGAGTCAGACTGAGCCGGAATTTTTAAGAGTGTATAGAATGGCTCCAAACAGACATTTACGCCATGCTGCCGTAAGGGAACTACGCTCTGATAAGAGTACGCTGCGACGACGACGAAGACGACGACGACGACGATGACGACTAACCATGAAAGGAAACTTTGTTGTGTAGCTTTGTGTGGGTTAAATTTCTATCATGGTTATACTTTAATTCAGTATTGGTAAATTCACGCTTGTTTCCACTCAGTTATACAAATTCAAGACATATCCTTCCAGCCAGGAGATATACTTTATAAATGGTGTATACATATATTGGTATATGTTTCAACTTATATCGTCGTTGAGGCCCTTTTTTTTTACTTCCCTCAATCATCATATCACTGCCCTTTAATTCAAAAGATTAATACGTATTGAAAAAAAAATCAAATATTCCTACGTATACATGATCATATTGTTTTAGAATGTACAATGGTATGAAAACTACACGTATAAGAAATGAAAGAAATTGCTATGGCGTATGTACACGTATACCTGAGTCCAGAATGAGGAATTGTGCATTTAGCTGTCTTATTATTACGTCTTTGGCATTGTGTGGTTTACAAAAAAGGGAAATAAGTTGATGACGTCATGTAACTCGGCGCCATTTTTCCAACAATGTTTACAAATCGATCGCAGACGAGATGGCATTGAATGCCTTTTGATAATATAAAGATGTGTGCGGGGCTCTCTGCACTTTCGTCATCGAACATTCTAGAATGTCATTTCCGTATCGACATCCATGTGACATTTTAAAAGAATATATATATATATACATATATTTTTTTAGTATTTGCTATTTTTTTGGTCGCAGACTGCACTTTGAAGATTTGGCGGGAAGCGGGCCCATTACACTTTAGAAAACACAGTTCCTTGCACTTCTTATACTTTGCCGTTGGGTCTCCATGGCAACGGTTAAACTGAGGAAATTCGCTACACGCATGCTTTAGCATCATGGGTTAGCTTTCTATGTTTTGCTTTTTTCTTCAAGGTTTGTATGTCGATATTTTGTGCAAACAAGCGGAAGATAATTACTCATCAAGAACGAATTTCGGGGGTGACTTGGATGTCATTCCGTTTGTGATTGGCGGGTATCTCGATTTTTCTCGTCGTTCCATTATGTGGGATTCGTGACGGATAGGGTTAAACTTTTCCGATATCTATCTATCCATATCTTCCCATCTATATTTACATCTTTTTTATCTATCTATCTATCTATCTATCTATCTATCTATCTATCATATATATTTATATATATATATATAATATAATATATATGACTCTATCCATATCTATCGATATCTATCTATCTATCTATCTATCTATCTATCATCTATCTATCTATCTCTATTTATCTATCTACCGTACATATCTAGCTCTCACTCTCTTTATACACATCTATATTGATATATATCTATATATTCTATGTATTTCTATATATTTCTATATCTATTGCTATGTCTATATGTATATATTTATATATTTACCTATATATATCTATATATATATTTATATATTTATATATTTCTATATACTTCTACATATATCTATATAACATATCTATCTATCTATCTATCTATCTATCTATCTATCTATCTATCTATCTATCTATATCAATCTACGATATCTATTATCTATCAATCTCTATGTAGTCTATATATCTATCTTTTTATCTATATCTATCCATCTGTCTATCTATATCTGTCTTAAAATATATGTCTGTCTATATCTATCTGTATTATATATCTATATCCATCTATGTATTTATATATATCTATATGCACACACACACACACACACACACACACACACACACACACACACACACACACACACACACACACACACACACACACAACACAACACCACACACACACACACACACACACACACACACACACATACACACACATACAAAAATAACAGTCAGATAAGACGAAGACGTGCACCTTTTCTCTTTTGCTTCGATGAGCTCTTCGTTGATGCGTTATTAAAATAACTATTATAATTCCGCGCGATGTGGAATAAATAAAATTCATCATACTGCCTGTCCGTGTTTTGCTTTTGATGAAGGGGAGGGTGTAAGAAACAGGATAGAAAACTGTCAAGATGCCATTTTGGTTTTGTCAGTGTTGTTGATAAATGAAATAGATATAAGAGTAAAAGAATGTGTGCCCAGGAACTACCGCAGCGTTCGTCACATAACACTTGCGGTACGGATGTGTAGAGCGGCCAAATGACATTATAATTTTACAGTATCTCATCCGCCGAAATATACAGCGTGTCTCAAAAAAATTGTGCAAGAGAAAAGCACCTTCTTTGGCAATTAGAAAGCACTGTTGTGACATCAAGTACACTGTCTTAGCTTTCTAATGCCGTTTGTTCTGTTGTTTTAATCCGAGATAAATTTAATTAACAACTCGGGGTAAAATCACAGTACTACTTTTATTACATTCAAAGATAGTATCAGACCTTCTTCCCTCGTAAAAGTGGCAAAGTGTGATTTTACCCTTTTGTTGTTGACTAAAAATATCTCGAGATTAAAATTAAGAAATTGAATAAAACAAACGGCATTTGAAAGCTTTGAAAACTAAGACCATGCAATTACATAAATCTAAGCGTCAATCACAACAATATTTTCTAATTGCCAAAGAGGGCGCATTTTACTTTCACTAATTTTTGAGACACGCTGTATAGCATGCTCGAGGTTAGTCCGGCTTCCCGAACATTTACATTGTACTATCCTATATTCTTAGAGAAATTATTATCTTCGGTCAACTGCTTTAACCAAGACTAGTGTCTTGAGTTACCTTTTCTCAAACTAAGGCGGATTGAGTGTCTGGAGGTCTGGAACAGATACTACCGCGAGATATGTTGGTTCTTTGGACTAGAGTAAAGCCAAAAAAAAAGTGCCATGCTCCGCTCCTCTCTCTGTCCTGGCGACTTGTTAAGCGATCGAGCGAGTCCCGATAATGATTCGATTATTTTGCCGGCGCATTTTGCCCCAATTTTGTCGCAAACAATCCCCGGCAACTTCAAGGTCACTCGTCCCCATATATACCGTGCCCAGACGTCAAATTTGTTTCAATTCTACACCCCTTATAGCTCTCTCTGCTTTATATTTTCTTTATATTTTTTTTTCAACTCGTCGTATGCATGCGCAATAGCACGAAATAATTAAATGAAACAATCTAGTTACTCGTCCTTGCGCATCATTGATAGTTTCAGAAACTGAGAACAGAGTAAGCATCACCTGGTGAGTATCACCCGCGGGCATATTATACCGTACATTTGCACCAACAACGAAAATAACGTCGGAATTTGTTTATAGGGGGCGCGCAAACTTTATCGCGAGATCTACGGTAGACGTAAAGGGCGCGGGAAAGCCACTGGTCATCGCGACGGAGAGAGACAGAAAGAGAAAGAAGAGCAAACCCTTTCGTGCACAGAGTTAATTTCGCGTGAAACTTCTCTCATTAATTAGTGTGATTTCGTGTCCCCGGGGTGTTCTGACCTGTCACGGCGCCGGAGCTCTCCCGTATAATACCCATCATAATTATGCTGAAGAGCAAATTTGACGCGCAATCACTTTTAACAGTTTTATCGTACATTGTTTTCGCTCGCCAAAGTGAATACGAAAGCCGAACTGTCATTTTCCATTTCCAACCGAGGCCCTCAAACGTACTTTTTTTCCTAGCAGTAAAGTTGGTCATTCTAATTTTCCACCAAAACACTTAAAACACGGGAAAATGTTTATCTTTTCCGCGCTTCCATTTTGTATCCATTATCCTTTCGATTGAGTGTTTCGTAATTTGATGGAGTTGATGTTTTCATAAATTTTCCTAATTATTGGCTTAGCAAAAAAAGGCAAACACACACAAAAAACAGCGAATTTGACTACAACTTACAACTTACCAAAGAAACTTGTATCATTTTTAAAGAGGGAGCTAAAACAATACGGTGTATACATCGTGTTTGAGTCTTTTGTCACAATGATCAATGATTTTATTTTCGAACTAGGATTATATATGAAAAATTATGAATAAGCACTTGTGTTGAATAAAGACATGTCATCAGAATATATTATCTAGGACCATATTTGTTGAGATAATAACATGAATATAAATAAGACAAAAATAATTCGATCTTGAGGAGTAAATTCCATTTTTATGTTTATAAACACTACTGGTATATATTCTTGCTGCGGGTGTATGATCATATCAGGCTGAATAAAATTTTGAACGTTTTTGCTTTGCATTGAATTTCAAAACAACATTTAAAACAAAGGCAGCGTTGTAATCTTAGAGGAAGAGGGAGAGAGATTAATTTGTCTATAAAATATAACTTGAGAGCTTAGGGATACATGTTAATAAAAGGCAATAAATATACATGTAACAGAGATTTGCAAAATCAGGACTCAAAGTAATCATTTCGTTGAATGAATAATTCAAGATTACAGGCAAAATTCACGAGCAGATACAAGCAGATACCGGTAAAGAGGAAAGACTAGGGATCTATGAATCAAAAGACATACATAATAGATTGACATACATATAGATAGATAGATAGATAGATAGATGGATGGATAGATTGTAGATAGATATATGATAGACAGATAGATGGATGGATGAATAGATTCTAGATAGATGATTTGGTAGAAGGCCGGATGGATTTTAGATAGATAAATAGATGGATAGATGGATCGATCGATCGATAGATAGATAGATAGATAGATAGATAGATATATAGATAGATATATAGATAGATAGATAGATAGATAGATAGATAGATAGATAGATAGATAAATATATGGATAGATAGATAGATAGATAGATAGATAGATAGATATATAGATAGATAGATAGATAGATAGATAGATAATAGACAGATAGATAGATAGATTTAGATCGATCATGCATCATATAGATGGAAGTATATAGAGATATAAAAGTCAAAAATTAAAATTCTTCGTATCGTTAAATTATTAATTAAAGCTTAACGGTCACTCCCATATTCTTTCTGTTTCCCCGGAGGAAATAAAAAAACGTTGACAGCGATAATGTGCGGTTGAACCCGAGGTGTCAATCGGACGAACTTCGCACCACAAATTGTCTTGTAAAATTCATCAACCCATCTACAATTTAATCCGGAAATAATAACATTGGTAACAAAGACGTGCAGTCCCACCTAAACACCAATACCTGTCATAATCTCAGATGACTGTCCAATAAATCATATTGGCAAAACAAAAAAAAATGGATAGGTCAGTTTGTTGGGCGTTATCTGTCTCCACCTTACCGGAGATAGGTGGCAAACCAGCCCGGCGGCCACGGGGAAGCGTGAGTCTTCTTTACCGTGTCATGTCAGGTTGTCGAGTCAGCGAGGCGGAAAGCAATCGCCTGTGAAATACTAGTTCGGATCTTCTTCGGGTGCAGCGATTGTATCGTGGTGTTTTAAAAATGATCGGTTTAATTGCTTCACGGAACAAAATCAAACAAAGTAATTCAAGATCTGAAGATGTATATTTCGGTTTTGTCAGTGTCGATTGATGATATTTCAAGGTGAAATTACGTCTTGCATTGCAGACAAATATATTTGCTATCACTTTTTTTCCGGAAAGGTATTATTTCCAGTACAAACGCCACCTTATTTATCGAATATTATATAATTTCAGTCTGTGAATACAAATACACCTTTGATTAAAAGAGATATAAAAAAGTATCAACGAAAATATAATTTACGCCTACTGCAATCACTCGATCGTTATACGCATGCAAGAATTCATAATGATGCACACACTTTTTTTTTGGTTCCCGATAAATATAACTTCAAATATGAACTACTAGACCAGTAAAGTTTGTTATTGAATTGGTAGAACTATATGTGTTCTAAAGACGGTGACAGATGGATCAATTGGTCCAGGTACTGTATGATTTTTTTTTTCTTTGTAAGTTTATCCCCTTTTTACTGCGAAAATGGATACGGAAACCAAGCCTTGTTCTGCGTGGCTCGAATGTACATGTCAATACTTCGTTATTTTTCTTTATTACAAAATATGAAAAGTTATAATTAAGGAATCTGTAAGCTACTTTGTGAGACCAGAATCCACAATTTATAGTACTTGTTTTGAACTATACAGCAAATGAAATATAAGCTGGATGTTACAGTGATTCCTTTCAGACATTTCGATTAAAACGAAAATTAAATTGTTGATGACGAATGTAGTGCTCGGTTTTTTAGCATCTATTCACCATTTCGTATCGACAGTAGTGAATAATCATCTTGTTATCTGTGATGTTACTTAACATAAACATGGAAATTCATCATAATTCCTTGAAGAAGATGTTTCAACAAATTCAAACAAAACATCAAAACTAACATTGTTTTTCTCCCTTAAATTTGACCCAGGAAGATAGACTAGCTGGTTAAAAAAAAGAGCTTAAACGCGATCACTGTTTTTGGAATGCCGAATTCGAAATATCACAAAAAGTTGTAAGCGGAACGAAATTCTGAGCTATCGTCATGACTCGTAAAATATTTTTTTGTGAAGAACAAATTTCTATTAGACCGGAAACAATCAAAGACACGTGACTTCATCATCTGATCCCATGAAAGAAGTATTCTATTACAACTAGCTAAGAAATAGAAAATAACATAGGTGGAAATCTGGGAGAAATTTTGACCAAATTTCACTGTTTTCGGCAATATACTTATTTGTATATTGTGTCTCGTGATAATCGCATATTATCATCTCTATTGTTCGTTGACAGGGCTTAATCAAATCACAATAAATTATGTAAATTCCACTGAAGAGTTGTCTTTTTATTAGCATAAAATTTTTTTATTAGGCTGCAATCTTTGTTGAATTTAGAGGCAAATGTGGAGTAAAAGTGTCATGAATATAGCGCTGTGAATTGGTGCCTGCTCGCAACAATTAGTAACGCCAGCTTGTAAATTAACACCAAGGGGGCTTCTTGTCATAATTCTTTGTTCATTTCATCGACAATCCTTCTTTTCGTCCTTTTTAATCCTTCGTTTATTTATTTTCCCCCTCGTACAATACCGACGAAAACTGATACGGCAGGAACGGCGATGTGGTACGGATGGACACGGCGCGTGTCTATACGGTGACATCACGGACACGGCCCCCGCGCTACACGGCCGGGCTGGGGCTCGGCGCTCGTCAGACCCGACACCTTGCAGTTCGCGAGGGCTCACGCTCGCACTAATTTGCGCCCCCTAGCACAATGTAAGGTAAGGTGACGAAGCTGCGATTAATTCCCGCCTAGGTACAAGGGCTCGTTCAAAGAGAATCCAACAGATATTAGGTTTCATGGTATAGATTTGCCATCTTCACGAGGCCACCCGATATGTTACTTGATCCTTCCGAGCGCGTGTTTGCATTGAATGATCTTGACTGTGTAGAGACCCGCCGGTGAAGTATCTAATGATAAACCAACAACTCAGTCTGGTCAGAGTATAGTGATGAGTCTATTATTTTTCCCCGAAGATCTTGTAACTTGATACGAATATTCTTACAAGGAAGAGGAGGAAAAGGAAGAGATTGTTCGTCAATTGAGCCAATAAAGTCACGAGAATCCAGGATGTCAAACGTGTCGCACTGTTCCTCATACGCCACTGTATAGCTGCGCCTATAGTCGATTTAAAGGCTAATGACATGATTTGGAACACTCGAAAACGCCTCGAGAAGCACATTTGTTGAAACGTATACCAATATATACACAAGCTGGATTGGATACCCCAGCTGGAAGGATTTGTCTTTAATTTGTTTACTTAAGGAAAATAAACATGAACAACCAGTATTTAATTTATCTCGTGCCCCGATATAAATAAATCCCATAGAAGCTTCGCAACAGATTTGCCTGCCACATTGGATATTGATGGTAGTTCTTCTAGCATGAGTCAGCATTTGACCACAGTATTTGCACAGCAGGATCCTTGTATAGTTTACTTGATTCTGGAATATATCATGCCAAATTGAGGACTTCATCCAATCATGTTATTTACCTTTAAAGCCCAATTATTTATTTCGGCAAATCAGGAATACAGCAAAATAATTTAATACAGTATAACACAACGCAGTAATATTATAAAAACATAGAAATGTGCATTAACCGACTGCTAGGGTCAAGCGCAAGTTTGGTTTTGGCGATTTTTCTTTTATTTGAAAGCTTTATGCCCAAAGGTCATACCACACCAATAACAGATTCTGAATGTCTTTGTTTTATTAAAAAGTAATTAATGAAAAAAATCAGACTCTGATCTTTATGATGAGGTATAATTCAGATAACCTTAACACTTTATTAACCCTTGGGATGCTATAATGTGAAATATACTCGAAAATTTCGGGGTCTCCCCCCCCCCCAGATTTTTCATTAATTAATATAAAAAAAAACTAAAGACATTCAGAATCTGTGAAATGACCTTTGGGCATAAAGCTTTCAAATAAAAAAAAAATCGCCAAAACTAATCTTGTGCTTTAATTAAATAATTGCAGTCAATGACTATCTGACTCAATCCACTGGATGATCACAAAAAGTAAATAAGATACGAGCAGAAACACTAAGGCATAAGGTAAACATAATACAAAGACACTAAATTGAACTTAATTAAAACAATGATAAAACCAACATGATATTAATATCATCTTCATAAATGTTGTCGATCACACACACTTTCCAGAGATCTTTCACCTAATATGGTATCGTTATATCAGACATCGTGATCTTAACAACATCAAACTTCCTTAAAATGGTTTATAATGACATGTTGTAATTTTTGTTGTTGTTGTTGTAATTATCAGGGAGCAGATTATCACTATATACATTTCCTTTATCATTATATGAGAAAAAAGGTCGGGGCCTCTGACTTTTCTGTTTGTACTTTTCACTAATTTATTTTTTAAATGGCAGCGTTTTAGAGCGTGTGATTTTCAAGACATTAGAACATGATATAGGTTTATCTGAAATACAATAAAAGATAATGTCATTTTGATTTTCACCATTTACCAAATCTATATACTTATATGCGCAATAACAGGGATTTAAAATAAATCCTGATTGGTTGTGAATAGGACCAGTCGATTTTCGGATTTAGATTTAAATCTTTACGATTTATATTAATCCACAAATGCTTAAAATGTAAATCTAAATCCAGAAATCGACTTGTCACTATTCACAGCCGATCAGGATTTATTTTAAATCCCTGTAAGTTAGAGTGTGGGGGTATGTACTAGTCTGGTCGATATGTTCCATTTAAAAGCCACATAAACGTTTAACTTTATTGATGAAACTATATACTGTGTCCCGATGCATGTTGATATATGTCCATGTCCATATTTTAACTTAATATTCCGATTAGTATAAATCATGTGTAAATCATGTGTAGTCAGGATAATACACTCTCTCTAAATTCCTTAGATTAGAAGTAAATCTCATGGATTGTGGTCAAGGGCAAATTAAAACTTTGATTTAATTTTAAATCGGTCAATTCTAAATTAATTAGACTGAAAAGTTTAATCTAAATCCAGATGGCTCTCTGATCGCAATCTATCACGATGTAAGGAATTTAGAGAGCCCCAATTAGTGTTAAACGTGGGATAAATGTTTCCACTTTTATTATTCTAAACGTATTTTGGCAAATAGTTATGATTTCGTTAATAAGATATTGAACAATAATTCATTGCAATTTTTAAAAGTCGCTAGTGAGAACATGATTATTTTTTCTTCAAATTAATAGTTTACTCTCGTGATCTGCTTTCACAACGCACAAATGCTTAATTTCATGAATGATCGATTTGAATACAGTAGAATTCCGTACTTTTACCCATTCTTATTAAATCGAATAATATTAAAATTATTTCATTTGCAGCTTCCCAACGTACAAACACTTTATAATAATCACTTCTCAAATCTCAGCGTATCGGTGCGAATTGATGTTGAGAAAAAAACGATGCGACGAGTTTCGTTGAAGTGAAGGTCGCTCTCTAAGGCAGTCCATCGCGAAAAATGCATCATTATGTGTTTAATTTGGATGAATTCGTTGGTTTTAGTTGATCTTTCGTTAAAGCATTTTATTGAAAATTCAAACCGACAAAGCATTCTTTGCTGTGAAGGGCGCAGTTAGATATCTTCATGGAACACAACCGCCGTAAAATACGCGTATTATTTCTCTTCCCCCTAAAGTAAACAAATACAACATTTGGGTTATTAAGTCAGGCATTTACGATTTCAATGCGAGAACACAATGCGAAGTATAAGTTATTAGTTGCGCACCGGGGGGTTTACTCCTCGCTTTTTCGGAGATAATTCAGGAATAACCGTGCGAAGGGACGGGGTGTTAGCCTTGGCCGTGCCACAATGTGGCTACATGATGACTGCAAATAGCGGTTTATCAAGCTCACCATTTTTTATAACTCCCTCTATCTTTTCCCTTTTCTCCTCTTATACCTCCCCTCTTTCACTATTTGAATTTCATCCATTTTCTTCCGCTCGATTCGATCCGAATATGAGCAGCTGATGCGAAGCCGAGGGTCCGCAGAGAGAGCTCCGCGATGGGAAGGAGCTATATAAACGTGAAAATCTACCAGTCAATGTCGCCGAGTATTTCCCCAGCGCGCCGGCGAGGTCTGGGGTCGCCGCGATGGAGAAACGTACTTTCGCGCGCAGCCATGCAGAAGGAGGAGCGAAAAAAATATTAGAGGCTTCGCGCAGGAAATTACACTTTCCTTGCGATTGCGTGTAGAAAAGACTTGAGCCTCCGTCGTCAAAACCCGAAAAGAAAAGAGAGAAAAAATAATAATAAAGGAGTCTTTAAAGGGGATTGCGAAGAATTCAGGTCAGGGCTTGATGGGAGGAAAAAAGTGATGGAAAAATATTCCGAGAATGATGTCGACATTTTTGTTGTTGTTGTTGTGCTTG